>JAHWLE010001423.1:0-11585 GCA_024679135.1 Phytophthora foliorum | reverse complement strand
AACACGTCAAGATTCAGCTGCAGACCGGCGCCATGGGCCGCGAGCACAGCTCATTGGCTGCAGGCCGCACCATCTTGAAGCGGTACGGGGTGCGCACCCTGTTCAAGGGCTGGCAGGTGTGTCTGCTGCGGGACGTGCCCGCCTTCGGAGCCTACTTCTGCGGCTACGAGGCCACCAAGCGCGCGCTCACCCAAGGCCGCAGCGAGAACGAGACGGACCTCAAGCTCATGATGGCGGGCGGCATCGCCGGCATGCTCTCGTGGGTCGTGAGCATGCCCCAGGACGTGGTCAAGAGCTGCGTGCAGAGCCAGAGCCTGGCCGGCGACCAGCTGAGCATGACGCAGATGGCCAGGAGCAGGATGCGGCAGGAAGGACCGGGCTTCTTCTTCAAGGGCTTTAGCGCCACCATGCTGCGAGCCTTCCCTGTCAGCGCCGTGACGTTCCTCGTGTACGAGAAGACCATGCAGTTCATGTCCTGAGAGACGGGGGAGGAAGGCGGCTTCATGAGAAGCAACCGTACATGTATGTTGAAGAGAATAGACCATCAAGTATCCTACGTATCAACGGCTATGGTAGTTATGGTGAAGCTCCAGTCTCGGCAGACTCTGGAGCGACCTCGTCGTCGAGGAGGACCTCATTTTCAGGAACCTTGTGCAGCTCCTCGGGGCTTAATGGCAGCTCGCACATGGGGCACGTCGCATCCGTGACCAGGTGCTCTACGAACTGCGAGTGGAGGCCTGGAAACGTGCAGCGAGGACACTGGGTCCAGTCGTCCTTGACCATGTGATAGCCCTGCAAAGAGGGCAGTTAGTCCACTACACACGAGGAGGTTAGATGACAAGACTCACCGTGACGATGCAGTATGGAATAGCGTTTTTGCAGGTCGGGCAGTCCAGGTCTGCCTCGGCGAGTTCGTGGGAGCAGTACGGGCACGGAGTTCGAGTGTCGGCAGGCTGCTCCTTGTTGGGGCGACGCACGATGGCCTCGATCTTGCGACGGATGTCCTTGTCCATCGACCCGCGATATTCGGGAGTTCGCATCAGAGTCGCAGCAAAGTCGTAGCTGTAGGCACGCAACCCAGCGCGCTGGCACTCGATCACCGCCGAAATGAGGATATTGGCGGCGTGGGTCGGGAACTTGGACAAGTGCTGAGCTACACGAACGAGCATTCGAGCTGCTGGGCCGTGCTGAGATCGACGGACGAGTTTCTTGACCAGCACGTAGCTGTGCAGCAACGCTAACGCATTTTGAAGCTCCCGAGCCACTCGCAGTCGACGAGCACGCAATTGGCGCGAAGTCTCCACCAAAACATCGCGTGCCAGCTTGTAGTTGCCCAGCTCCTGCTCCTGTCGAGCAATGATCACCGCAGTCTTGGCTGCTTGGGTGTAGTTGCCCAACGCCAAGTACAGTCGGAAGATGTGATGTGGGTCCTTCGGGATGCCATCTTGCTCACCCATAAGGTGATCGATCAGCGTGTGCGTGAGCATATCGTTGCGAGCAGCTCCGACAACTTCAATCGCTCGTACGAGTGCAGTATCTGCAGCCGATCCACTGCCACCGGCTGCACCTCCGCCACCTGCTGCACTGCATGCGAGCAGCAGCTTCAGTGCCTTGTGGTAGTTACCAGCAGCCTGGTAGAACTCGGCTGCGCGTTCAGGAGATGTCCTCTCATAGTGCTCCGCCACTTGTGAGGCCCGCGTAGCCGACATGTTCTCCTGACCAAGAGTCGAAGCAAAGCAATCGACTTCGCCGTGTTGCTGGGCTAATGCAAAGGCCTCGTCTTCCTTGTTCGCTAGCAGCAAGAACTCGATGGCATTTGGATAACGACCGTCCTCGGCGCAGTATCGTGCTGCCGACAATGCTCCTTCCGACGACTTGGTCTCACGCACGATTTCGAAAGCTCGCTCGGCGCCATCGAGGTGCTCTAGCTGTAGCCGCACGACGTTATCCATTTCACCGGCACGCTCGTAAGCTTCTGCTGCTGCGGCGAATTCACCTGCAGCCTCTTTTGCTCGAGCGAACTGCGCATGAATTTTTGACGCTTTGACGCGAGCCATCAACGGCGCAGCTCTGGCGAGGTTCTTCATCTGCACGAAGAGCTGGGCAGCCTTCTCGATCTGACCGCCTTGCTCGTACAAGGCTGCAGCTTCTGCAGTCTGCTTCATGGTCTCCAAGATAGCAGCGCACTCCTTGAACACAGCGGAATCTCCCAGCTCCGTCACAAGCTTCACGCCACGACGCAGGTCTCCCAACCGGAAAGTGCATCGAGCAACCCCGGCGAGGCTTTGGGTTCGGAGCTTCGCAGCAGCTTCTGGTTCTGGTGCCTTGGCTAGACTCTCGTCCCTGCTGATACTCTCGATCGCGTTTGCAGCGTGTTCATACATCCTGAGTGCTGCATCGAACTCTCCACGGAATTCTAGCTGCGTTGCGTAGGCAGCGCTCAGTTCGGGTACAAGTTCGCGCGCGAGTGAATCGGCGAGCTTCAGTGCTTGTTCCCATTGCAGTAGGTGGCGCTGCATGTGTAGAGCTGCCAGCGGGTCACTCGAGTTCAAGAAGAGACGACGAGCTTCACCGTAGTCGCCAAACAGCATGCACACGTGACCTGCCAGTAGGTTTTTCTCCTCGATATCGGCTAGGCGATCGAGACCGAGCACCATGCCCGAGTCTCCCAGTGATCGATACGCACGACGAGCTGCAGGAATGTCAAGGGTGTGCATGGCACGCCCGGCAAGAGCGAGCCAGTAGTCACGTTGATCAATGCGTGACGCGAGTCTCCAAGCTTCATCCAGACGTAGTAGGCTCAGATTCTGGCGGAAGGCTGCTTTCTCTGGCTCACCTGCTCCCGTTGAGGTAGGAGGAACTTTTCGTAGCTGGTCGTGTGTCACGACAGTTAGTGAAGCTAGTCGACCACCTCCCGAAGCATGTTGGCAGGTGACGATGCCGTCGCTCACGAGAATGGGCTCCAAGTCGGGCGGAATCACTGTTGTTTGTGGAGCTATTAGCACGTCGCCATCAGGAAGAACCTCCAAGACTCCGAGCTGAGTGACCTCGGGTCCTCGAATCGTGGCGTCTGACAACTGAAAGACCCCCATTTCCTTCGGTTGCAATGCCAGGAAAACTTGTTGGTCAACCATATCCCAAAGCACGCCCGTGGTGCTGGTGGGTAGGTTGGGGACGCTCATTGTCTCGCGTGTGGCTGCATTCAGCACAAACCCACGTCGCTTAGCGTCCAGAAAGAAAACTCGGGTGCCGCTTTTGTTGGGCGCGAGCTGCACGATTCCCACACCGTCTTCGTGGCGATAAGCGCAGCCGTCGAGGAACTGCCAAGCATTGAGATAGAAGAACTGAAGCGAGCCCGTGCCGTTGGTTGTCGAGTAGATGAAAAAGTCTTTCGTCAGGGCCACTGCACTGATCTCACTGTTCCGCTCGTCGCGAGCACCACCTGAAAACACTTTGCCATGTTCCCCATGTAGTTCACCGCCATTCGTTGGTGAGTGCGAGCCACTGGTGCTACCACCTCCTGGTTCGATGAGGTGCAAGCTAGCTTTGCCGTCGCAAAGCACGACTGCATAGTCGCGGTTGAGCTTCATGCTAGTAACGCGACCAAGATATTGCTGCTCGTTCACCAGCGCGTCAGCTGATGATCCATCACAGCGGTAGAACCACACGCGATTGTTCATGCCGACGGCAACGTGGCGAGGCCCAATGGCCACGAATGATGGTTCAACAGACAATGCGATGCGAATCGCTCCATTGCTGCTGCTTCCAGTTTCGTTGCGACGAGTGTCAACCACACTTAGCTCTCGCAGTGAGCTCAGGTACGCAACGTAGTGGCCGTAGTGGTCGTGGATACGAGGCATCCGTGCTAAAAAGTTAAGCACGGTTCCACCTTGTGTTGCCACCGTCAAGATCTGACCGTCTCCCGTGAAGTTCATCAAGTGCGCCTCGTTCTCTTCAGTATCGGACAGCTTGATAGAGTCCGCAGCGACCTCGGTGAAGGAAGTCATATCGACAACCTTAATTCCGCTTTCACCGCTTAGAGCGACTCGGTCGAGGGTTTGCGAGTAGCATGCAGTGAAAATGCGCTCCGAGAAAAAGCGATGAGACTGAAGTTCTTCGCCGACTTCCTGTTACATGAGTAACGAATTCAAAGTCAGCTCACTATCAAAAAGCTAATGTGTCAGCTTCTTACATCAATTTTTGTGGAGATGACAATGAGATAGCCCTCTGAAAACGCGATCATGATCATGCCGTCTGCAAACCACTCGATGAAGATGATGTTACCGTAGTGCTGCAAAGTTGGCAAACGACGTAGCATGTTAGATTCTGCGTAGCAGTACGCTCCAAACGAAGGCAGACTCACTGTCTGGAAGGTTAGCTCGACGGGGTTTGACGGATCCTGCAGATTAAACAGAATGATCGCCTTGGACAGTGCGACCGCGATTAATTGCTCCGCTGCCTTCATCGAATCTCCACGCTTTCGTCCGAACTTGATATCCCACGGCTAGAGTAGCAAATGTAAGTTTTGGAAGATCCATAGCAAGAGGCCTTTGCTTTTACGCACCGTGTGGCTCATCTCTCGCTGTTCAATGGTATCACCCTGCGGATTGCTCACTGTGAGCATCCGGTCTTCACCTCCCAGCACCAGTTTGTCATCACCGTTCCAGGACCCGCAAAGAATGCGACGCGAGTGCTTCCCCACAACGGGGACGAGCTTCCGAGTGACCTTGCTGTAGAGCACGAGGTTACCCTTCTGCGTCCCCACCGCCAGCAGCGATCCCTCTTTCGACCATCGAGCGAACGTCGGGTCTTTCAGGTTGGTGTCCAAACTCAACGTCGAGCGGATCCCGTTGTCCCATAACGGCACGACACTGCTCCCTTGTTGCAGAATGGCCAGCGTGCTGCCTTCCGTGTCCCATTCCAGAGCAATGACGGGGGCGGTCAAGTCCAGGCCGATTTCGTCGTGCTGCTCGCCTTGTCGATCGAAGATGTGGACCAACCCATTTTTGCCAGCAGAGGCGAGGAACGTCCCGTTCGGGTGCCACGCAAACACCACAGGACCGACGCCGTGGAACTTGGACGCCAACTTGAAGAGCTTCTTCATGGTGCGAGGAATTCCAGACTGATGAAGGGCCACCGCCTTTTCAAGACCGTCGAGATCCGTCCGAGATTGGATTAGTTTAGTGTAAAGCTGGGTGGGGTCGCTGCGTGGCGGTGGCGACTTCTAGCAGCTTGCAGTCGATGATGATCTCGGAGCTCAGTGAAGCACCGTGGCGAGCAAGATCAGCATCCACAAAACCTCCGGGTGAAAAGGATCCTGTGGTGTATGAAGAGAGAGGTTAGTTTTAATTGACCTGCTGCTCTGTGGAATTGCGTACCAGGCCAGAAATCGATCGCCTCGCTGGAGCTTGGGATGATTCCGAGGCTTTGATACGCTTCGGCCACCTGTGAATGAGTTGAGCGATGTCAATACCGGGCGAACGAACGGGTAGAGCTGGGTTACGAACCAATTCGGAGCAGAAAAATGTACTTTCACGTGATCGAGGCGGCTCTGCTTGTCTTGCGTGAAGAATTCTCCGGATGCTCAAACCGTAGGGAAGGCCCTCGACCTGCGAAATTCATCAACCTTAGTGTAGTACGATGCTGCTTCTTGTAAACAAGTTGTCACGACACGAACCTCAGCAGTGAAGCGTTCGAGCATGTCGTTCACAACAGCTCGAGAAAGCAACGGAGTGTGGAGTTTCCTCAGCGCGAAGTACCGCACATGGAAAGTTGAGTATGCTAGAAGCCGTGCAGTCTAAGAGCAGTTAGGTCAGTGTTGTGCTCTTTGGCTCAGCGATGTCATACACACCAGAGGAGTTAGCGTGACGCCATCACCTGTGGCCTCTAGAAGCTGAAGGCTACTATTGTCGCGAGATGAAACAACTATAGCAACGTGATCCCATTCCGATCTTGTTATCTGGAGAAACATAGTTTTGTCAGAGCATCGAAAAGTGGGCAATTGTTTTTTAAGACTCACTGATCGCTGAAGCCCGCTGACTTTGGCTCGGCCATTGAAGAGGATTAAATCCCCTGGTCGAGTGTAGAATTCTAGCACCTGGAGGTGAAGTATTTGTCGTCGATAGCTCCGCAATGCCACGTGATCAACGTAGGATGTTGAGAGTACTGTGGTGCACGACATTTGAGCCAGTCAAAGAGAGTATTGGTTTGGTTGAGTAATAGCGGATACTGCAAGTGACTAGAGTGATCCGTTGTCTAACTTACCTCCAAGAAATGCAAGCAAAGGAACTGCATCTTGCAGCTCCTCGATCATAGATACTCCCTTGAGGTAGTTCTCAAGTAGACGTTGCCGGTGAAGAAGAAAACTATGTTTTGTCACCGCAAACCTGTAAATTCAGACACGTTTGTGAGAGTGCGCGGATAGCAACGAAGAAGTATTGGATCACGTACCATTTTGAAGGTGGGAGCTGAGGAAGTTTGTAATTACGAGTCGTCACTGTTAAGCGGGTGTGCAGTTCGACAAACTCGCGATATCTCCGAGCTATTCGCCACGTTAAATCACCAAGATGTAACTCTATCTTGAATACCTAGGCAGAATTGACATGAGAATGCAAAAACTGCTGAGTGTAGAAGTTATGACAACACGTACGGTGTGGGGGCATTCAACCATCGTCCGCTGCACTTTATGCCCGAAGATTTGGATGCCGAGGTTTGCACTGTTCTCTTTTTTACGCTGTCCAAGGCGAAGGTTGAGGCATGATACCATTTTTGCAGTAGCGGTAGAAGGCTATGGCTCCCAAATAATGCGAAGTCCGTCAGATTTATCAAGATATGGCCACATTGGTACATGAATTATACGATCCTTACCAAGTTGGATGCCATGAATTCCAAGATGCTAAGATGCTCCAGTTGTGGCCAAAACGCATGGTCTTGTCGCCACCCGCAATTGCATCCAGTGCTAACTCCGCAGCGTGAACACAACAGCAACGACAACGAGAGCACCGATTCCACCTCCACTACTGGCTTTGATATGTCGAATATTGCTTGGACATGCTGGTTCATCATAGAGTCGGCAATGTGCAAATGAAGAGGTGCGTACGGCCTCGGAGCTGGGATCGTAAGAACCATTTCTGAATCCGTGTCATCAACTCGCTGTTGCTGTAATAATTCATTCCTTCGCTCCAGAAACGCCAGTAACAAACGCTTAAGCAAAACAATCGGGAGCTGGTGCAATACCTGCTCCGGTTTTCCCGTACTGGAGTAAGAGATTCGAGCAGATAATACCCAGCGGTCCGTCATGCTTTTCGCAATGTTCAGATTGGTCATGCCGTGGGCGAGAGACATTGGTATGGCAACATTGATCTCGAATGCTGGTTGCGGCACCTGAACAAAGATCCATAGCTTGGTTAGTGGCACAGAAAGCACCATGATCCTCTTTGGGCACTGAAGTCCAAACCTGTTCCTCAGGACCATCCTTGGACAACGCTGTGTGGCTTTCATCAAGAGTTGAAGGCATCCACGTGAAGCAAGTCACTGCACCAGCCCCCATTCTGCACTTGCTTCCTCACTACGCCCCTTCACAGCTAGCAGCTATATCTACAGACAAAACGCCATCAAGGAATAACGCATGTCATTTATCAACAGCATGTCGTGTTCATGTGGATCAGCGTGTATCTCTCTGTTTTGGTTTTCCATCGAGTTTCTTGTCAGGCTTGACATTCGCGATTTGGACGCTGCTGATTCTACCGCCATGAAGCTCGAGCAGTCTTAGCTCGGCCATAACCTGCGGTAGTGGAGGGGGCTGAAGTTCGTCGGACACCGCGGGTGGTTGAGCTGCTGGTAGTACCGGGGTTCGTATCGGTGTTTGTGTAGTCCACGGACGAATTCATGCGGTATGACGACTGCGACTTCGGATCGATCGTGATCCGACTGAATCCGCCCAAATCGACCTTCTTGCTCTGCAGTAGGTCCTTCATCTCGACGTCCTTCCGGCCACGCGGGGGTGCCGTTCGGGGTCGAATCGGGGCGGACGTTTGGGGCTGCTGTGACAGCGGATCGGTCATCGAACGACGAGTTGATCCCGTAAGGATGTGGCCGCCTCGGCCTCGACTCGAAAGAGATGCCGTCGAAGATTGAGTCGGTGGGAAGTCGACGCTGAAGAAGACCCGCCCTTGTGCTGTCGTTGAAGCCGATCGTGAACTTGGTACCGTGGCGCTCTTTCCCGTCTGCCTGGTCGCACCCTTCGATGCAGTCTTTGTCTCCTTTGACCCAGTTGCGCCAAGGATGGCACCGGAGCTGTTGCTGCGTCCATTACCTGGAAGCGACACGCGTTTGGTGGAGGTCGTCGATGATCGATACGAAGCAGCGGGGCCAGTACTTGATACACGACGCGGCCGCGAGTTGATAGACGCTAGAGTCTCGCGAAGATATCGGGGATTGGAGCCCGCCGAAGCCTCTTCTGGCATGAAATCGAGTTCTTCACTGACCGTCGATGGAGACGTAGATGCCTCATCGTCAAGAACCTCAGTTCTCTTGGGAGCCGAAAAAGAGTGAAGACGCTTGTTGGTGTGTACCAATGGCGCTTCTGCAGCCGACGGGCCTGTCATGTCAAACTCTGGTTCACCCTGATCCAGATACCTACTCGCTACCCGGGGATCAAGCTTGGAACTCAACCCAGAAGAAGACGAGAGGTCGGCAAAGGCCACGCGAGTAGCTAGAAGGCCAGCTTCTGCTGCCATTTCCTACAATACATGAACGAAGACAGCAAATATTAGAATCCTTGGCTCAATCGCTCCTGCCACGCACCAGAACCAACCTTAATCTTAGCTTGCTGAGCAAGTGCCGGTGAAGGATCGAGCAAGTCTACCCATCCGTTCGCCTGCATGGTATCGCCAGTTAGTAAAATGAATAGACGAAATCCATGATACCTATGGCACTCACCGCAATCATCTTGCTGTATGAATGATTGGGCGGACGCTCTGGTCGGACCAACAGCGAGGGATGCAGCTTCCTCTGAACAACAAACCACAACATAAATTCAGAATTAGCCATGCTGCTAAGCGGAGATGCCGTTGACTGGTTCCCGTACCATTTCGGGGGTCTGGTCGATCCAGGTCAGTCGCCGTTCAGGGGCTGAACTGCGTAAATGTCTGCCTGTTTCATTTCGTCTGCGCTCAGCTGCGGAATTCACATCAGGCGCACTGCCGGAATTCAGGAATGTGTGGATGAGCACGATTTCGTCGGCCTTTGGGTCAGCCGCATGCGTGCTCCACTCGTACAGCTGACGCTCGGTGGCGCGCTGTGGGCGATCTTCTTGAATCTGTGCTTCGAGGGAGCACAGCTGGTCGATGTAGGACTCGTGCAGCTTCATGTCCGAGCGCTTGGTCATCACAAACTCATGCGCCTTGTCGAGACCCCAGCAGTATTTCACCATTAAGTACCCGATCATTATGCTGGGACTGCGGTTGATACCATTCAACGAGTGCACCAGCACGCTCTCCGTCCGCTCGAGCGCTCGGTCGATAAGCTGAATAATGTGCGTGAATTCGCGGTTCTTGAGGTCGAAGAAAGGTCGCCGCAGTACTTCCTCCAGGTCGCAGGCGGTGTAGGACAGGCCGAGGCTCTGTTGGAAAATGTTGGGCACCTGACGGGGTACGCAATTGACAATGTGCATGATCCCGTTCAGCTGGAGGAAGTCTGCGTCCTGGGCAGCGTCCATGTCGCCCATGAAGAGTCCATCCTTGATTTTGGATGACATTGCTTGCGTACGCTCCCCCGTTCCCAAATTCCGCCGCTCCTCACTTTTATCCTTATGAAGGAGTGCAAGAGTGACACAGACAGAAGTAAGGTGTCCTCGTTCCTGCTTTCATCAGCAAGCCCCAAAATACCTCACCGTTGTGTAGCACACGCTCAAGGCTGGCAGCAATCACAAAGAGGAAGCACATGCTGGTATTAATAGTGAACTTTGTCCTGAAGCTCAAGCTTTCGCGAGTCGTCAAATATAGGATCGCAGCAGTGCTTGGTGAGCCTCGGACACAGTTTTGTCGACTCGAAATTGGACTTTCACCACCTCTGCGAACCCTTCTTTGACCTAACAGACACGACGCACACCTGTCATGAGCACAGCCCGTCGGCTATTTTGCATTGCACAGTGATCACTTACCGTTGGTGGCACGAGGTTTTTATAAAATCCGTGAATGGCGACATCAGGGATCTTCTTGTGCTCCGTCAGCGACCTAAACGTGTTGAGATGCATCGATAGCGGTTTGTCGACGGTCATCTCGAAGCATCGAATCGGTAGGCTCTGGTAAAAAGCACAGGTAGCAGACCAACTGTGAGTATTTGAACTGCGCTCGCATGGTCTCAAAAATCAGAACAAACCTTTTCCTGAGCAATTGCGATCCATTCCTTTCGCGCGCGCGGGTCACGGTTCGTGTTGTCAACGACAACACTTTTCTTCTGCGCGATCGCCTCCAGGCACTTCTTCTTGCAATTAGCAGCTGTGCGCAGCTCGTCTTGACTCACAAGGACGTACGAACTCAAATACGTCTTTGCAAAGAACGACTTCCCAGAAGCTGGTGAACCCACAAGAACAATAATTTCTTGCTCTGGCTTGGTGACTTGCGCTGAGGCTGGGCTCAGCAATGGTTCTTCAAATAGCGTAACTCAGTCAGTTGTTCCTGCAAAGCAAAAAAACGTGACGTTCGGTGGCGACTTACCAGCAGAGTCGTTGAGGAGAATGGACTTCGGGTCGAAGCCGAGCTCCCACATGTCCGGACGTGTGTGAATCCGCTGCTTCGAGCCGAGGAACAGGTCTTCAGGCGTAAAGAAGCGAATGCCAGCATTGAGCGCGAACTTGTAGTCCGTCACAGCAAAGTCCTTGGAGCGCCCTGCAATCTTGGGCCGCCCCGCCGCATCACCGCAGTAGAAACTTGCCTCCTTATCGACAACTGCTTGACCGTCAGCGCCAAACAGCTTGATCAACTCGTGCCACGCGCCAAGCCGTGGCTTGCGCATCGCATCGTTCTCGGTCCCCAGGAACACCAGCATGGGCAGGTTCAACGCCTTTACGATCGCCTCCAGCTTACTCTGTACACGAGGCACAAGTCAGTCTCCCCACCGAGTCCCCATCAGGCGTCCGCACCTGCACTTGGTCGGCCGTCGCGTGTCCCTTGGCGACTCCGTTCTGGTTCGACAAGATGGCGAGCGTGAACCCGTCGCGCGCCAGCTCCGCCAGCTTCTCGCGCACCCGCGTGGGGTGGAACCACTTCCAGTCGTCCTGGTCCTTGGCGAATTTCTTGCCGCTCTTGGTCACGATGAGCGTTCCGTCCAGGTCGAAGCCTGCAATTTTCAACTGGTCGCCGTCCTGCGTGGCCCGCGCGTCCAGCACGTACAGCGAGCCCTGCACCGTCTTCCACGGCGTGAAATGGGGCTCCGACAGCGCTGCGTCTGTGTCTTTCTCCCCTTTAACAGCCAACAGGTCGGCGGTCGCGAGCTTGAGCTTCTTGGCCGGCGGTTCCGCCGTCTCGGTGGTCGAAAGCACGCGGTAGGCGGCCGTGGCGAGCCGCCGGTTCTTCTGGACGCTG
>JAHWLE010001422.1:0-11595 GCA_024679135.1 Phytophthora foliorum | reverse complement strand
TGTACTCTTTCCTTCCAGAGTCAGAAGGCGGAGTTGATTCGGAATGCCAGTCTGATTATTTAGGACGAGGCTCCGATGATGAATCGAGGTTGCTTTGAAGCGGTGGACAGAACGCTTCGCGATATCATGAAGAACGATCTGGAACCGTTCGGGGGGAAGGTGATGGTTTTTAGCGGTGATCATCGCCAGATTTTGCCTGTCCTGAAGGATGCAACGCGGGCAGAGACCATTGCAGCCTTCTTTAAGAGTTCACCGCTGTGGGAACATTTGCGTCAAGTGCGTCTGACCGAGAATATGCGCGTTCGGACGGCCCATGATCCTGCCAGTGCGGCTGAGTTGGCAGAGTTTTCTGAGTTCTTACTTCAGATTGGCGAAGGACGTTACCCTGTGAACGAAGAAATTGGTGAGAATGACATATGCCTTCCCCGGGACATGTGCATCATTGGTTTGCGGGCCGTTGGCCCGCTGGATTCGCAGTTCGGTAGTTTTTTTAATGGGGGTTCAGTTCTCGTTTATTACGTTATATGCGAAGTTTTCTCGGCGAAACGTCATATCAAGAAATCAGACCGTCTTCGGAGACGGGGGATTCGACTGATTTCTTGCTCACCCATGTGGCTTTGACTGGATGATTGTATTGCCTATTCCGTCCAAATTTGCCGACCTGGGCGATTTTTGAAACCGCCAAAGAGTCGACCAGCATCTTTAATTGGACAAAATTTCTCGATTTGTAGCCTATCATAGACCCACAACAACTTCACCTTTGATAAGAAAACGTTGCCGTTGTGCGCTCGCTGGGAACGCAGGTATTGTAGCAGTGTTGGTACAAGAGCTCGCGGGTAAGTACATCTTAAGCTGAGGCTATCGACCTCTGGGTTATGATTTATAGCTCTTGCTTCATAGGAGGAAGCTATCACTGGTTGCTCAACGCTGACAGAGTAATCACGGTTGTTATTCAACTCAACGCTAACAAAGTGGTCACGGTTGTTATTCAAATGTTATTCAAGTTGATATTCAAGCTGGAACTCCCACTGGTGTTGTTCTAGCTTCAAGTTGGACGCTCAGTCACGCTGTTCAGGTTGGCGTTGGTGCCACTGGTGTTGTTGCCATCGTTCGTGGCGTTGGTGTCCGTGATCTTGCACTAGTTCAACCACGCTCGTGCCGCTGGTGACTTTGCTCCCATAGTGGGTCTGTTAGTGTCAGTGTCCTCGGTGGATTTGTTGGTCTCGTTCGTGCTGTTGGCACTGGTGATCCCGCCGTGGTTACCCTCGTTCGTGCCGTTGGCGTTGGCGTTCGTGATCTTGCAGGAGCTGGACAGACTTGTGGTGTTGGCGTCGGTGATCTGGCTGGTGTTGTTGGCCTCGTCAGAGATCGCGCAGGAGTTGGGCTCGCTCGTGTCCTTGGTGTCGGCCCCAGCAAACTTTGGTGTCAGCAACCTGGGTGATATTGTGGTAGCAGGAGGCCTCGCTCATCTCGATGTGTTGACTGTTCCGACTGGGGCGATCTTGCTTTCGTAGACATACGGGGATTCGAAGGCGTAGAAGGTGACGGTGTGAAGCGAGGGCGTAGGTGCTCGAGCAGCCGTATACAGTGATGTACGAGCTCGGTTGCTCTGTGCTTGACGTCGCGTAGCTCCGGCGCCATCACTCGCCATGTTTCCGCTTCGCTCTGAGTTTGACACTGTCAGAAAAATAAAATTATCGAGTTTCATAGGTCTGTCGAGACGCCGGAGATTTGGAGATTCAAGCGGGCAGGGTTGGAAAGCTTGAGAAGAACACACAATAGTTGATTGGAAATCAAAAGTCGCCATCGTCAACAAACCACAGCAAGTTTACCTGATGATCTCACGAGTAACTTTACGAAATGTTTTCTTGACGTTGAGTCCATTTAGCGGAGAGTTGGCTACGTGGGCCAAGCCTCCCGTTCCTGGACTAAACGAAGAACGCCGTCTAGTTGATCTTTGCGAAGAAGCGATAGCTAATTGGCGATTGACATGTGACCAATAGTTAAGCTTGTATCCCTCGCTCGCATAATTATGTAATGTACATACACTTTTGCGGTAGTTGAGGACAACGGGCGTGATACTCGTGAAGATGTGCTTGAAACTCGAAGTGGTTGAGCACTTCTCGCAGAAGTCATTGCGACAATTCATGAATCGCATTGTTGAGCAACTTACGCACATTATGCAACATTTGTTTCGTTAATGTTGCCGGATGACATACTGCGTTGGACCCGCAAACGACAGTTCTTACGAACTGCGAATCCCTGAACCTTGGGACACAGTTACCACGGCGGACGAAGAATCAGAAGAGGACAGTGATATGGAGCCATCTCCAAATTTTAATCTCCCTTCTTCTGCAGACGAACCTCATGATCGCGACTTGGATGAGATGGAAGACGACCGGCGGACTCGCAATGTCAACGCGTTGATTGATGCTGTATATCCGGGTGTTGAGGCCGATGGCTTGCCGGACGATTACTTTGTTGAACGGGCGATTCTCGCGCCGACCAACGCCAGCGTACGGCGCATCAATGCCGCATCAATGATATGGTGGCTGAGCGCCTCACTGGCACTACGAAAGAGTATCTCTCCATTGACACCCTCGAGGGAGTGACGGACCCGAACATGTTCGAGCAGGAGTTTTTGAACTCTCTCAACTTCCCCGGTATTCCGCTGCATAGGATTGCTTTGAAAGTTGGGACACCGATCATTATGATTCGCAACCTACACGGTGACGCAGGACTGTGCAACGGGACTCGGCTTCGTGTGGTGTCACTATGAGAGCGAAGCATCGAAGCATGCGTTATTTTCCGGACCTTCTAAGTGCTCGAATGTTTTCATCCCCCGAATCATCTTTTACACCGAGGATGATGACAAAGAGTTCCCATTCAAGTTGAAGTGTAAGCAGTTCCCCATCGTTCCCGCCTTCGCGATGACGATCAACAAGGCACAGGGACAGTCGATCCACCACGTTGGGATTTACCTCGAATCACCCGTGTTCGCGCATGGCCAACTGTATGTGGCGCTGTCCAGAGTGACTTCGAGGAAGGCTATCAAGATTGCTGTTGACCCAGAGGCTATAGACGAGGACGGCAGAGTACACACCAAAAATATCGTCTACAGAGAGATCTTTCGGAATTTGGTAGCGTGGTGCATTCAGTCCAATATACGACATTGCTGGTTTCAAAGGAATGAGCGAGTGAGTGAGTGAGTGAGTGAGTGAGTGAGTGAGTGAGTGAGTGAGTGGGTTAGTGAGTGAGTGGGTGGGTTGGTGACTGAGTATCAGAGGGATAGCTTCAATATCGGCGCTGCGGAGGCACTAACCTACCCCCACCAACCAAAAATACACAGCGTCCGCGTAGCGGGCGCCCAGAGCGCTAGTCTACTCTCTAGAAACCGACAGTGGTGTCTGTCCGTCTGTCCGTCCTGCACCTGTCTATCTGTCTGAGCCTACCTTTTTGCATACGATGCAGCTGCCCGTTCCTATACTGCGTCCACCTACCCAACCGCCTGCCACCCCCGTCCTGACTGCAAAAACTATGCCCGAAATTACAAAAATGACCGAGCGTGTCGGTTTAAAATCGGACCTAAGCGGACATTATCGAACTTAACCGACGAAACCTGCCACGTTGACTGCGATCGGACGCGCGATCCCGGCCATATCCTCGCCGCTAATTAGCTAAAAGGCAAACATTTCTGCAGGACGACGAAACCAATCGATTGGCTGAAAACCGCACGGACAGCTCCGACACGAGTACGCAAATTACAAAAGCAGCTCCAAACCTGGCGTACAGACTGCCAGGCGGGTGTAGGAGCAGCTGCTTTTTGTAATACTTTTTCCGGTAGTGTTGTACAGTATTATACGCAGTCAGCGCAGACTATACAGTATTATATCCATTCAGCGCGAGTGCTGTGGCCCCGTATTGTACGTGTGGTTGTGTACTCCACTCTATACGTTGGTACATCCGGTTGTGAACTATACACTATATAGCGACATGCACTGTCAACAACTCGCTAGGACGCACAGTATACACTGACACGATCTTAGACAGCTACAGTGCAGATACGCCTAGACGCACGGGTTGATAGCGCAGCGCGCTGTAGCACATTTGTGCTGAACACCTTGGTAGATGGCGATGATGTTTACGGCACGCGCACTACATTTCAGAGTGAGCACTATGACAGCTACAGTGCGCGTAGATATAGAATTGTGAAGCTTTGTCGCGCGTGTGCGTTGAGCGCGTAAATGTTAATGCGCATAGGCCATGGCGTGGAGACGCAGTGGTCGCCGTCTTCCAAGTCATACATAGCTTTGATAGGCAAATACGTTAACAGCTGCGCGCGCTCACGCTATACTGTTTACGAAGTAGCGATTGAGAGTGTTTATGCGGTCACGTCAGTGCGCGAAGATACCTTCATTAAAGTATATCAGCACCTACCTTGTGCACAATATACCATCACGATCTGGGATTGCGAATCACAAAGCGCTGGCTACACGATAACTCAGCCAACTGCAGGTACAGCGAAGCGTGTTACGAGTTCACTGTAAGTTTTCTGGAAGCGTGGACAGCGCGGGTACAGATGACGCAGCGCCATCGACGTATACGTAGTGTGGGGAATTTCCCCCACACGCGCGGTGTCCATGCACGCAGTCGTCGTGTAGTACGAGGGATTGGCAGCGTACACGTGCTCCTGTGCTGCGAGTGTGCTATGATAGTAAGAATGATATGACATTAGTGACAAGGTACGACGAAGCTATCAGTTGTCCAAAATGCTACCCAGGACACGGTATTATAGAAAGCAACAGGTGTGACGTAGTGGGTTGAATCGGTGAAGTCGCGCAAGGTGCTCTTAAAATGAACTGTACTCCAATATTGCATACAGGTAGGTACTCGCGTTGCTACGATTTGGTAAAGAAACTGAAGTCAGCGTAAGGCTCACAAGTAGTGCTGTTTCGTGTAATGCACGAAAGTACTTTCATGCAACGAAAGTCGTTTCGTGCAACTGCACGAAAGTCCCCAGGCAGTCCAAAAAATAATAAATCACAGAAATAGCCTTAGCCGAAGTACGACGAAAAACTACGGAGTCTATCTTCACGCGACTGCATGCAAACTCACTACACTGCATTTACTTGTAGAGCTTGGCTTTGCAATGCTTGCAGACAACATCAGGAAGCTCTCGCTTCAAGTGAGGGTCGATCACCGTGAAATCAGCGGTTTGGACTGGATCACGAGTATTTTGACAGTTATAGCTGAAAATAGCCATTTTAGGTTTAGCAAATTACATGCTATAGCAATGTCCTCCACTTTCGTGTACATTATTTCTTCGGTGTTGGAGATTGCTATCACGCACGTTCAAGGCTCACGAATCTACTTCTCTTGTGACTGGTTCAAAGGGTACTGGCAATTGCCTTTACATCCCGCTTCTCAGGAGCTCTTTACGTTTATTACCCACCGCGGCATTTGGACTCCGACCAGAGTGCCAATGGGGGCTACAGACGCCGTCGCATTTTGCCAGAGCGTGGTGGAGGAGATATTTGGGCCGCTTCTCTATCAAGGCCTGCTTGCTTGGTATGATGATCTCCTTGGGTATGCGTCTACGGAAGACAAACTCTGCGCGCTATTTGATAAGGTAATGAAGCTTTGTGCCCAGTACGGTTTGAAATTGCACCCGGGCAAATGCATTTTGTACGCAACGGAAATTAAATGGTGTGGTCGCATGATCTCCGAACGCGGGATTACGCATTGCCCAGAACGAGTCCAAAGGGTGGTTGAATTGGCCTCTCCGGTCACCGGGGCAGATCTCCAGCAGTTTGTATGCGCGATAAATTGGATGCGAGCCTCGATTCCTGAATACGCAACACTCACATCGCCGCTGTACGCCATTCTGGAGCGTGCCATGCAGGCGACGGGAAGTCGCAAGACGAGCAAGTTGTAACGCTGCCTATTATCGTCCGTTGGATGGGGAGCGGTCGAGGAGGAGTGCCTTCAGTGTGTGAAGCAAGCATTGGTTAATATGGCCCCGCTAGCCACCCTCAAGCCGATTGGGATATATGCGTGTACAGAGATGCAAGCGATAAGTGTTGGGGTGCCGCAGTTACCCAGTTGCCGCCTGGCGATGCCGACTTACCACATGAGGAGCAGCGGTATGAGCCCTTAGCTTTTCTCAGTGGTAAATTTGCTGGAGCCTCCAGCCGTTGGTCCACTGTAGAAAAAGAGGCGTTTGCCATTATTGAGACGTGCAAGAGGCTGGACTATTTACTCCTTCGGCCGAACGGATTTCGACTCTTTACGGACCATCGCAATTTGACGTTTATCATTGATCCGTACGGAGCCGACGGCGGGCTGCATCGGTACCAAGCCGATAAACTTCAACGCTGGGCTATTACCCTTTCGATGTTTCGCTACGAAATTGAACACGTCGCCGGCGAAGAGAACGTATGGGGCGATTTATTGTCGCCCTGGGGTGCGTCCTCCGCATCCTCTGGTTCGCTCCGTCCGCGCAGCGAGGATGCTGTTCGGGTGCCCGATGTATCTGTCAGTGATGTCCAGGATGAACCAACGTTGGGTGCTGCCACGCCTGTCCGTCTGCATCAATTGGCTGTCGTCGAGCGAGTATCACCTCTTCAAGGGCCGGACTTTCAATGGCCTACGGGAGTCCAACTCAAAGAGCTACAGGAATCCGCTTCGGCGACCCACCCGAATCAGCAACCGGCAGGTCTGGCACGTTCAGCTGTGACGGAGCTCTACGAAACCTCAGCGGGCAAAGTGTGGATCCCGCCTAACGCTACCGACATGCAGCAGAGGATTTGCATAATCGCTCATGCCAGGGCTAGCGAACATCGTGGCGTCGTCGCGACGACGAGTGCGGTTACTGCAGTGTTCGAGTGGCCAATGTTGCGGTCAGACATGGAGTTATTCGTCAAGTATGGCGTGGTTCGCATTTGGATTTCCGATCGGGGAGCCCACTTCAAAAACTCAGTAATCGCGAAATTGCAGAAGTTGCTGGGTGTTCACCACCCCTTCGTCACTGCCTACTGTCCCTGTGCGAACGGGACGGTAGAAGTATTTGAATCGATGTCCCTCGTAACGTTCGTGGAAGAGGTTGATCTAGACGTACTTATTAGTTAAAAGACAGCGTCCAGAGAAGTTTGGAAGCGGTTAGACGGTGAAGGATTTATTAAGCGTCGCTCTAAAGCTGTTGTAGTGCAGAAGTCGCCCTGGATGAAACCCAATCCTACGGATGCTGATTTTTGCTTTTCCGAAGTTTCTCTCTACGCTCCGTGGCGATCACTTGATGACTTACCAGATACTGATGATGAGTGCATTGGGAGATTCTTCTGCGAGCAGGAAACGCATCTAGATAGTGAGTTGAAGGAAGAATCAAACGCGAAAATTGCTCGCCAGCAAAAGCTGGACTTGCTAAAAACCTCACGCGCGACAACCGTCCTGTCGACGCTACCACCTTCGCAATACGTATTTGTTAGTCGTGCTAGCAACGACGACTCCCAAATAGAACCCGAAACAAATACACCTGATGATACTCAGCCGAATGCAGAGACGAAATGGCATTCTAAACATGATTATTCGCCCGAGGTAGTAATGAAAGCTACAGATTTCCATAACTTGTGCCTAAAGCCGTGGATGAAAGAAAAGCGTGACGCCTGTAAACACGGCAGGCTGTTTCGAGACAATGCGATTGCTAGCTCGCAATATCGGTATCCCGTTGACGACAGCGATGACCTTGTCGGCGGGCAAGAAGTGATGGCCGATTCACAGTGGATTCCTTTCTCGCTTGCAATGAAACAATCGCAGGAGCGATTTAAAAGCTCGCTAGACATAACTCAATGCAAACCACTACGTATGATTATAAATGGAGAGGGTGGGTCCGGGAAAAGCTGATTGATAAAGCATATCGTGAAGAACATGCACAACGTGTTCGGGGAGCACAAACCAACTCGCAGAATTTCTAAACGTGTATTATTGACGGCGCATCTAGGCACAGTAGCTGTCAACATAAAAGAAGTGACTATATGCTCGGCTCTGCCTTTCGCTTCGTTCTCTCGCTCGGCGTTCTCGGTCCCTTATAAACCTCTAGCTTCGACGAAATCTAGTCCCGCAAGACTAAAGAAATTGCAGCAGCAGTGTAAGGACGTACATCTCGTGATAATAGACGAATTTAGTGTTATATCTTGTGGTATGCTTTACTGGATCGATAACCGCATGCGGGAAATCTGGTCCAACCATTCCGACGAGCCATTTGAAGGGTGGTATGTTTACTTTACTGGAGACGCGGCCCAATTAGACCCAGTTGTTCCGAGCGCACCTGCCACACCGCTATCAAAGATTTGCAACCTTGTGCAGCGTCGAGGTCGAGAGTAGTGGGAAAGCATCGAGCACGTGTGTCTGCTCACTAGCCAAAACAGAGGCAAACGAGACCCTGAATGGTTTGCAGCTTTACGAAGGCTGAGATCGAAAGTGCCAACCACGGATGATATCGCGCTTTTCAACTCGCGCTGCGTGCAGCCGGACCGGCAACCGGCGTGGATATCCACTGCTAAACACATAGCTCACAAAAATGCTGACGTTGATACAGCTAATGACGATATAATTAATGCAGCGAACACAGCTAGAGTCCACATCACCTCACAACACTTTGTGCAGCAAAAGCGCTTGGCATCAAAGCGAGACATCCCCACCAGAATTGTAAATGCGCTTCTAAAAGATGCGAAAAACCCAAATTCAGATCACGATAGAGTCATCGAAAACAAATTAACGCTGTGCGTTGGAGCCCCGGTCACGCTAACTTTTAACATGGCTCAACGTGCTGGCCTCTGCGATGGTACAAACGGAGTGGTGTACGATTTCATGTTTCTATCTGACAGCGAACTGCCTCTAGTGCTTGTTCGGATTACCGATACGTATCTGGGACTATCTCTGCTGGATGGCGTTCCAAACATTGTTCCTATCGCCCCCAAAGAAGTATCATGGGGAAAAAATTCGA
This sequence comes from Phytophthora foliorum, assembly GCA_024679135.1. Lineage (NCBI taxonomy): Eukaryota > Oomycota > Peronosporomycetes > Peronosporales > Peronosporaceae > Phytophthora > Phytophthora foliorum. The sequence goes on along the minus strand of JAHWLE010001422.1, from coordinate 2,594 downwards.
GTGATCTACGCGTAGTTCGAAATGGGACTCCACTGAGGTTGGCGTATGCGACGACAGTGCATAAAGTGCAAGGACTAACGTGTGAGTATGTTGTTTTCCACTCTAATTCAATTTCTAACGTGGCATTTGCATACGTGGCTCTATCTCGCATTACGCACAGGAATGCAATCGTCATCATTTATCGACTTACGTTAGATAAGCTCACTACTACACCCGAAAAGACGGCTGCGTTCGAGCGCGAAAACGAACGCGTTGAGGAAGCTGTCGCAAAAACCGTTGCCGCTACCGTATCAACTGTGCGTCCCATGCAAGAAATCGCGCTGATGCACAATAAGGCGCTGTCCCCTCGGTGATAAATTGTCATTGACGACCCAATGTCAGCCTACAACGGCAACGACAACCCGAGCTTTCAAGAAAATTCCTGGACAAGGGCCTTGCTGGGAAACGACTAGTTCATTTCGAGATTAGCCGTCGGTGCACTCAGGTGATATGGACCCGATCACGACGACCCGCGCTCGCTTTGCTGAACGAGATCGTTTGGCTTTGATTGAAGACGCCCTGTCGTCGCGGGTGCTGGACGCCAGGCGGGAGGTGCTTCGGCTGGAGCCATATTTACCCAACACTGACCCCACCATGCGTGCAGCCGTTGACCTCCTACATGTTGTGCAACGTGAACTCGCGCAGGCGGTTGCTGCCGTGGATGCTGTAAGCGCTGAATGGTTGAGCGATCCTCCGACCGGTTTATCGACCACCATCCAGCACGCCGCCGAGAGCCCGAGCGCCGCTATCGTGGTCTCGACCAAGCAATGGCAGATCGGTTCGAGCTTGAAGTGGAAGCTTCTTCTACTGGAAGTGGCGGCGGCGAAGACACTAGCGAAGACGACAGCGATACCAAAGTTGGAAGCGATCGAGGTTGTGGTGTGGACGAATCCAGTGACCGCGACGACAAGAGTGGCGAGTTGCCTCCTGCTTACCGGACGCGCGCGAGGACGGCAACCAGCGAAACCAACGAGTTGCCGCTGCCTCAGGCTAAACGGGCAAACCTCAGGACGGCATTGGGCACGGAAGGTGGATCCGATTCCAACGGCGACAGCAGTTCCAGCGACTGTGCTAGCACCGAGCACTCTCCGTTTGTCCTCAGCGAGGAAGAGGAGAAAACTGAAAGCTGAAACCAAGGAGCGACTCTACTGCACGGTTAGCGTAAGAAGTAGTACTTCGAGCAATCCAATATATCAAATCGATTGATTTCATTTCTCTTAGATGTATCGGGTTTTAATAAAATTCCTGTTTGTGCAGGAGTGCTCCATCTTGACTACTCCGTACTAGGCTCCTGCGTTGGACAACTGTGTTGCGATGGGCTGGGTTGGCCTGGCTGTACTGCAAATGCCTTGCTGACCGCTTGAAACACCGCCGAAACCACCGAACTTTCTGCCGTCGGACTCATCGGTTGTAGTCCTTCGTAGGGAACGCTGGAAACGGGAGCCGACTGGACCACAACAACAATGGTGTGGGTTACTTGTGGGTTACCCGCCGAAGATACAGCAGTGAACAGATCCTGAGTAGACGAGCACCTTGCATCAGCGATGCATGCAGAGCTGCTGCCATCTTGTACTAGGTAGGTCCCTTGGGAACCTGACCAACCTGAGCAGTCATCGCGCACTCTTCTGTTCCACCCGCTTCGTATACACCCGCTTCGTATACACTCGCTTCGGATTCTCCTCTGTTTGACGCGTTAACACACTGGCATCCACGACTTGATTCTGCCACGCACAACGACCTTGCAGCTTCTGCTAACCCGTGACACTGGCGGCATATTTGACTTGGCTATCTTGGCGGTGTTGCGGGTCTTCTGTCGTTTCTCAGTCGGCCTTCTTGCTCTTCGAACCCGGGCATGACTCTGCTGCATCGCTTCTGCGTCGGGCTGCTCCCGCGTGCTCCCGCTCGGCGTTTCTTCCATCACGCTGCCCTTGCGCTTCTGCACATGTGGTGGCGTCGCCGACACCGCTGTACGGGGTTCGGCGATACAAACTGTCGACTAATCCTTTCGCTTCTTCGCCTCCACGACGCGCCGGTGTCGAACTCGCTGTATGGCATTCTGAAGCTCGCGGTGGCTCTCGCAGAGCCAATGTCGGTCTCCGTTGAGTTTAATCGCCCGTTCGTTTTCGCAGACGCCCGGATACTGGCACTGCAGCTCTGGCAGCTCGCCGTGTTTGCTCCGAGCGCGATGTGCATGGTCCATATTTTTTTGAAGCAGGATAAACCAGTTCTTCACTGCACCGCGAGTGCCGTCGACGACCTTGGAGTGGAGTTCCTGTGCGAGCGATCGTGCACACGAGGAAACAGGTAGCGTCGATGATATGCTATGTCGTTAGGGTAGCGTGCGGAAGCACTCGATCATGGCACAACGTACGCGTGGCGCGCTGTCCGCGGCACCGCTCTGCTGCTACGCGTTCCCCCTCGAGGCGAACTTAAGAAACCAGTCGAGGAGCCAATAGACGCTCGACTTCGCGAAAAGAATGATGAGAAAAGCTGCAGTTGAAGCAAGTGAATACCTTTATAATGCGATTTGGTTCAATTCAAGCGTTTCGGGGGGG
>JAHWLE010001421.1:0-11595 GCA_024679135.1 Phytophthora foliorum | reverse complement strand
GGCAGCCCATCTACATTGCCGTGCTGGACGAGGTGTACGACGTGAGTCGCAAGCGCGACTTCTACGGACCCGGAGAGGGCTACCACTTGTTCGCGGGCCGGGACGCGTCGCGCGCGCTGGCCAAGATGTCGTTCGAGAAGGAGGACCTGGACAGCGTCGAGCTGTCGGACCTGAGCTTCATGGACAAGGAGACGCTCAACGACTGGGTCACCAAGTTCTCCGTCTACAACAGCTACCCGAACGTGGGGCGCGTGCTGCGGCGCCGCGACCTGACGCTCGAGCAGCTCAAGCCCTTCAACGGCGTCGACGACCCGCGCAAGACCGTCTACGTGGCGGTGAACGGCAACATCTACGACGTGACGCTGGACGGACTCAACCACTACGGACCGGAGGGAGGCTACAAGCAGTTCGCGGGCCGCGACTGCTCCCGCTCGCTCGCGTGCATGTCCTTCCTGGACGAGTACCTGGACAACCCGACGCTCGACGGCATCACGGAGCAGCAGCAGGAGACGCTCACGAAGTGGGAGGACAAGTTCAAGGAGAAATACCCGGTTGTGGGGAAGCTCAACAAGTAGAAGGCACAGAAGTTGACGTCAGTGCGTAAGGCCGTAAGTGCTTAAGACAGAGTTGATCGGGTCTGGTGCCTGCTAACACGAGGGGGGGGGGGGGGGGGGGGGTCCTGGCTGCAGACTGCCTGCGTTCTCATGCCGCTCGCTATGTTTAGTGCTCTACGTATCCATTCACTCGAGTGCCGAGCCGACCGACGGCCTCAGAAACCAACCAGCTGGCCAGGACCGACGCAGGCATGGGCAACGCAGTGGGCACGCCGCCGACCGGACCCAACTCATTGCCGACTTCTGGCGGAAGGCGAGGCAGCGCCTCGAAGGAGCCGTCAGCTCGTCAGCACTTGACTGTGGAGCAGCTCGCCACTTTCAACGGAGGTGCGGCCGGCAAGGGCCCCATATACATCTCCGTCAAGAGCGAAGTCTACGATGTGAGCTCCAGTCGAGAACTGTACGGACCGTCGGGCAAATACGCCGCGCTGGCGGGTAAAGACGTTACGCGAGCGCTCGCCTTGGGCAAATTGGACGACGCGAAGGAATTGGCGACACTGGACCTCAGTGACTTGACACCAGCGCAGTTCCAGACGCTGGACGAATGGCTAGACAAGTTCCGGAGCGACGAGCACAAGTACACGAACGTGGGGCGCCTGGTGGACGCCAACCTGCGGCTGAGTCTACAGGAGCTGCTGCCCTTCAACGGGGTGGGCAATCCGCGCCAGACCATTCTCGTGGGCATCGACGGCGTCCTGTATGACGTGACGATGAACGGGCTCGAGTTTTACGGCCCCGACGGCATGTACGGCCAATTCGCCGGCCGAGACGCGTCCAAAGCGCTGGCCTGCATGTCGTTGGAGGAGGAGGCGCTCAACAACCCGTCGATCGAGGGGCTCACGCCCGAGCAGCGCAAGGCGCTGGACGACTGGATCAAGCGCTTCGAGGGCAAGTACGCGACCGTGGGCAGGTTCAGGAAGTAGACAACCTAAACCAAATCAACATCTGAGCTCACGACCACACACGGTTGACGTTGACCAGGAACGTGAAGTCATCGTCGCGAGCGTTTACGCCAGACGGAATCGGATGACCACGCGTGACACGAGCAGTTCCAGCTCTTGGTCTCACATTTCAATTTGCCGACGACGGACACAAGGCAGTTCAATTTCAATCATTACGGAGGATATACATTACGCTCTTGGTGTGTACAAGCAGCGGGGCTTTAGATGGGACTGCCATAGCGCAGCGACGCCAGCTTCTGCTTGTGTCGGCGCCAGAGGAAGACGCCTCCGCCGAGTTCGGCGACGCCCACAATGATGAGCACGATGAGACCCGGCAGGAACGTCTTGACGAGGGTGAGCGTGCTCTTGAACGTGTCCACGACGCTGTCCTTGGCCTCACCGGCCTCCTGCACCCAGTACGTGGGTAGCACCACCTCGGTCGGCAGCGTGGGCCACAGCATGTCGCTCATGGATGCGTTCGCCACAGACACCGAGGCAGCCAGCGCGTACGAGACCTGCGACCGCTTGCGAGCACTCATGGTCTGACCCGTGCCCGACTCGATGTCCACGAAGGTGCCGTACGAGCTGTGGAAGCTCTCAACAAGGCTGCCATCCGACTCGTACATGGAGTCGGCCGTCATCAACGTGCCGTTGGTGTTGGTCATCTCCACAGCCTCCAGCAGCGACGTATCTCCGTAGATGAAAAACGGACCGGACATGTACGACAGGAAGCCCGTGACGAAGCTCAGCTGGTGCAGTCCGTCGACCGGGATACCCGTGCCGATGGCACCTTTCTCGTCTGTGTAGTCGAATGTGTCGCTCGGGGTGCCAAATCGGTGCAGCGAGACACCGTCGAAGTCCACTTCCGTGTCCATGCTCGAGATGGTGATATAGATCTCGGCAGCACCCTCGTACGAGTTGAACGAGTCGGCGGTGGTGTGCTTAGCCATGCCGTTGATCGTCACACCGCCGGGCTTGAGCGCTGAGCCGTCCGAGCCCGACACGTTGAAGCACGTGATATTGGCGACGGGCGAGTCACAGTTGGCGTAACTGGTGAACGCGATGATCTCAGCCAGCGTCGGGTTTCGGCGCTCGCCCAGATCCACCCACACAGGTGCAACGGTGGTGCCGTCGTACTCCTCGTACTCGCCGATCTTGCTCAAGTCGTCGCAGCCCGTGCGCTTAACGTAGGCGCTGAGTGACGACGCGTCGGGTGCAGTCTCCGAGTAGTCCATGCCGGAGCTCTCGGCGATACCAGGAAGAGGTGCAGCACACAGGCCCACGCTCTCACAGAGACCGCACGTAGTGTCAACGAAGCTGGTCGCTTCCGTGGCACCATACTCAGCAGCGTAGATGGCCTCGATCGTGGCACAGGTGACGGAGTTGACTGCCACGACAGCCGCACCCTTGGTGCACTGCGCGCAGTCCGCCGCAATGGCCAAACAGTCGTCACCGCTGCAGGCCGCGCACTGGGCGTTCATGCTGGTCTCGCATGTGTTGATGTAGTTGGAGCCCAAGATGAGACCGGCCAGCAGACTCGGGTAGCCAAGTGCCCATTGCGATGCCGTGCGCTTGACGAAGATGCCGTTGTACGCGAAACCGGAGAGATCCAAGTCGGCAATGGCCTCCGGGCCGGTGGCCAGGAAGGTCAGCACAGCACTGTTGTTGGTCACCGTCTTCATGGCCACGGGGTCTAGCGAGTTAAGGCCGTTCATCCAGCGCATCATCTGCTCGCCGTTCTCGGTGATGATCGTTGCAATCGCAGTCGCACTTTCGTTCGAGGCGAAGGATGCAGAGGCGATAGCAGCGAGCAGGTTGAACTCACCGCCCGTAGCCGCGATAACGCTGAAGTACCCCGTGTCGAAGCTCACGATCTCGTCCGAGTCGGAGCACCCGTCGCAGCTCTTGTCGGCCACGTATGTGTGGTATGTGTACGTCTTGTAGGTGACGCTGGAGGCGTCGTCCGAGAGGGACACGTCCAGCTTGATTTCGCGGCGGCGATAGACGTAGGGTCCCATCTCCTGAACTTGGAGCTTGGCGTTGGAGGCGAGGTAGTCCTCGGCGTTGGTGGCGTTGAGCATGTACACGGACACGTAGTAGGGCGAGCAGTCGTCGCAGTCTCCGTACGGGTCCAGGTAGATCTCCTTGGACACGTCGTCGTCGGAGCAGCTCACCACTTGGTCGTCCACGGCCGAGTTGACGTACGCGGGTAAAGCGGTGCCGTACAGGATGCCGAGGGTGGCTGTCAACGAGCCCACGACCATGAGTACGATGGCCCAGACTTTCTGGTTGCCACACCAGCGGCGGCGTTGCGTCCCGACCTCCTCGAGCTTTGGGAAGACTGTAGGCGAGCCCTTCTCATACTGCTCGAAGGCGGTGTTGCTCTGCGCCCTCGGGGTCTGCGTTGCCATGGCGAGTGGTTGTTTGTGTCGGAGCTGTCGGCGGAAGGCGGCGAATTCACAATTGAGGATCGAGCTGCATGACCAGCAACAGCGACTCGAGTCGGCGTTCTGGTCACGTTTGGTGGAGGCATGTAGAAGTTAGTCATCGCGACTTGCAGAGACTTCCGAGGAACAGAAGAGCCCATCCTCGCAGGGGAAGCTGAATTGGACTCACTCTCGCAGGCAGTGGTACTCGGCATGATGGCGCAGATTGGCGATACCGGGCTGTTGGCGACGCGAGCACTCGACGCAATTCAGCTTTATATGCACTCACACCGATGGGTTCCTATGCACCGTAGACCCTGCTGCTCAGCAGTGATCGTGATCTTGTCGGCCTCGACACGCGATACCGTGACATGGATGTCAAACGACATGCGCGAAAGTTGATGATACAGGAGCAGCGCAGCGGTCCCACCAGCTCGACGTTGCGATCTGCACGCTTCGCTAAAGCAGTAGATGGTTGAGGCGAGGTGCTTGTAGCGCTCAGCAAGCAGGAAGGCGAGCGTCGTGCAGGCCAACAATTATGCGGCGGTTGCTCTCCATCTCCCTTCCCGATGGAAATGTGTCAACGTGCGACAGGCCAAAGATCGGCGACCGACAACTTGCTCGCCGGTCTAAAGGACAGCCTTGACAACTGCATGCATACTTAGTGCACGCAAGTCGAGCACTTTTGTCGACCAGTCGATATGGACGACTAGCCGAGAGATGCGCTGCCGTAGAGAGCTCGACGAGAGCACTGCAGATTTACGGTAATACCCGCTGCATCTTCACGTCGGAAAACTAGAGTCATCAATTGCGGGATGCGATCTATCTCGAAGCGAGCCCTCCGGCAAAGTTTCCCCGCAGCAATCTCTACGTCTCGACGACCGCAGCGTCGTTGGGCCAGTGCAGACCAAGATGTCGTGCAATCTCGGTGGCGTACGCGGACGATCAACACGCGCGCGCTCCACGAAACTCTCGAGCTTAGGTCATTGCCGTATTCAGCGGTGCTCAAGCCCTGGCGCTTAGCACTGCGCTCTGTCACTAGTAGTGACTCACTACGCGCTTCATCGCGACCAGCGCGGCTAAGAATGACAAGTGACGGCGCCGAGGTCAAGAATCAGGTGATTGCGTGTCGCGGTGCAACCTCATCGCAGTCGTGAATATGGTCGTGTGTTGAGCATTACGCGTAACTAAGCCACATCAAGCACCTCTACCTACATCCGCGATAACTTGAATTACGCCTTGATGGCCTGCTGCCGACGGCGTCGCACGAAGAAAGCTCCGGCTGCCACGAGCACCACGCCCACCACAAGCCCCACGATAAGCACGGGCAGCATCGAGCTGAGTAGCGTCACGAGCGAGTCGTAGTCGTCCACACGTGAGTCCGAGACGGTAGAGCCCTCCTGTCCCCAGTAAATGGGGATCACCACTTCTGTCGGCAGCGTCGGGTACAGCACGTCGCTCATGGCGAACGAGCTGTTGCTGGTGGACGGCGACAGCGCGTACGACGCCATCAGCCGCTTGTACGCGCGCATGGTGCGACCCGTGCCAGCCTCGACGTCCAGGAACGTGGCGTACTTTTCCGAGTACGCGCTCTGCAGCGCGCCGGCGCTGTCGTACAGCGTGTCCTGGCCCACCTGCACGCCGTCGTTCATGGTGATCTCCACGGTCTGGGTGAGCGACTCGTTGCCGTACAAGAACATCGGGTACGACACAAAGGCCAGGAAGCCCGAGGTGAAGGCAATGGATTGCACACCGTCCACCGGATAGGCCGTGCCCATGTCCGCGGTGGCGTCGCTCGCCGTCAGCAGCGAGGTCGACGGCCGGAAGCGGTGCAGCGTGATGCCCTCGTACTCGATCTCTTCGTGCTGGTTGAACAGCGTGAGGTTCTGTCGGCCCTGGCTCAGGTAAATGTTGAAGCTCTCGAGGGAAACCTCGTCCTCGAAGCCCGAAATGCTCACGCCTCCGGGGGCGATGCCGGTGGCGTCGTTGCCACGCACGGGGCTGCACGTGAGGTTGGACGTGGGGGCCGCGCAGTTGCCGTAGCTAGCGAAGGCAGCCAGCTCCGTCAGCGTCGGGTTACGACGCTCGCCCAGGTCGACCCACAGGGCAGTGCTCGTGTAGCCGTCATACTCTTCGTACTCGTTAATGTAGTTCTCGTCGTCGCAGCCCGTGCGTAGGGTGTACGTGCCCAGAGTCGTCGCGTTGGGGGCCGTCGTGGTGTAGTTGCGTCCGCTGGACTCGACAATGCCCGGAAGCGGGGCGGCACAGAGGCCCAACGAGCTGCAGAGCTGGCACGTGCTCGCAGCGAAGCTGGCAGCCTCCTCAGCTCCGTACGCGGCGGCGTACGTGGCCTCGATGATAGCGCAGGTCTCGGTGTTGATAGCAACAACCCTGGCACCGCGGGCGCATCGGTTGCACTCGCCCCAGATCGCGAGGCACTCGTCACTGGTGCTGGTAGTACACGCAGCGCACTGCTCGTTAAGACCACCGTCCACAGCGCACAAGTTCACGTAGTTGGAGCCAAGACCCAGACCCGCGAGCAGACTCGGGTAACCCAGAGCCCACTGCGACACCGTGCGCTTGGCGAAGAGGCCGTTGTAGGAAAACCCCGTCAAGTCCATGTCGGCGATGGCGGTCGGTCCCGTCGCGAGGAAGCTCAGCACCGCGCTGTTGTTGCTCACCGCACGCATGGCCTCGGGGTCCATCGAGTTGAGACCGTTGACCCAACGCATCATTTGCGGACCATTTTCTGCCACGATGCTGACGGCCTCGCTGGTGTTGCTGCCGGAGGCGAACGAGCCCAGTGCAAGCCTCACCAGGAAAGCCGCTTCGCCACCGGCCTGCGCGATGACGCTCATGTAGCCCGAGTCCAGAGCCGTGACTTCGTCCTGGTCCGAGCATCCGTCGCAGCTCATTTCCGGCACGAACGTGTGGTACGTGTATTGCTTGTAGCTGACACGGTTCCCGTCGTCGAAGAAGGTGACGTCCAGCTTGAATTGGCGGCGGCGGTACGTGTACGGCCCCATTTCACGGATCTGGAGGGTGATGGCCTCTCCGGCCAGGTAGGCCTCGGCGTTCGTCGCGTTCATCATGTGAAGGCTGTAGTGGTAAGGCGTGCAGTCGTCGCAGTCGCCGTACGGATCGATATAGTTCTCCTCCGCGCCGTCCGAGGCGTCACAGCTCACCACGCCGTCCTTGACGGCGTTATCGGCCACAGCGGGCACCACCGTCCCGTAAAGCAGACCGATCACCGCGATGAAAGCTCCGGTGATGACGAGAGCCCATCCGAGCGAACAGCAGCCGCGGCGCTGGCCACGCTGCGTGTCCTTTTCGAGGTATTCCGTCTGCGGAGACTCTGCCATGGTCCGTGATCAAAGCCGAAGTTGTCGGGCAGGGACGGCAAATCCAGGAATGACGAGAACCAACGCCGTGAGAACTGGCTGCCCTGCCAGTCGCTTCAAAGGAGCTGTGATGACGAAAGCGTGAAAGTAGCGGGGCGTAAGAAAACTTTGGGATCGGCACTGGAGGCATCAAGGCTTGATTCAAGCTGCCTCGCTACGGGACACGGGTTGCACTTGGAGCGGAGAAAGCGCAGTGCAGTCAAGTTGGCAGTCAAACCATCACCCGCACAACCAGCAGATGGCGGCCAGAGTCGAGCAGCAAATCGCGAGACCATGCCTCCACACTGTGGAGGCATGGTTTCCACACAGCAACAGAAAATGCCAAATCGGCATCAGTTCTCCTTCGAGCAATAGGCGGTGCCACTTGCAGCGAATGGCGCGGTAAACCTTCGCGACAGCTCCGACAAAATGAATCGCTGCCTTGCCCTGACGACCGACGTCATGCAGGTGCAAAGGAGAAAAGTGGAAGTTGCCCTTTAATCCCCAGGTGATTAACGCCAGATGGTGGTGCCGTGACAGTCGGCGCCAGTAATGGATGGCAGCTTCAAGTACCCGTCAAACTGAGTCAGTTACTGACCACTTGCAGCCCACCGTGCATTGCAAGAGGTCAAGGGTACTGTATCCGTCGATCAGACTTCAACCGTTTGAAGTTCGCGGTACATTTCAATGTTCTTTTTGTTGTGGGAGCATGTCCCGCAGAACCTCGAGATGATGAGGGTCGACTTATATACTTACATGAACGTGCGTGGCGGTGGTGAGGTTTGAGTCAAACCGTTTGGCACAACAACGAGCAGCACAACAGCGAGCAAGCTGCAGTCGTCGAAATCTCATACCCACCTTCTCATGTCGAGTTCACAAATTCTTCAGCGTATGCTAGCTAGCACTTCCCGTAGCTGCATTCGAAACACTCCATTATTATGGCATCTTCCAGCAGAAACGTGGACATCCCATCCAGTACTAGACCTCACATTGCGGTCTGCTTTCTTGATAACTCTTTCAGCGGTGCTTTTCTAGAGAAATTCGAAGATGTGGATAGATCTCGATGCCGTTGCAACGAGCACCCTGCCAAGGACGCGGCCACTCTGCACTCTTGAACCAAACCACGAAACCGTTCTGACCAGGGTTATGGTAATTTTGATCTGGTTTATTTTTCGGGAAGTGCTCGTCAAATAATAGATAAGCGTGAAGTCTGCACGGCACGACAGTAAAGTATTTACAGGCGTCAGCGAGCAGCGCTGTTGTGTTGACCAGGACTTGGTAGCTATTTGCAGGTTTGTGTGTTGTGCTGCTAAGCAGTAGTATTGCTTTTCTTTTCAAGCAAGTGCGTCAAGGATAAAGCGGCGTTGGTGCCCAAAACCTGTCCCAGCATTCGATGATCAAACCGTGCGAGCGATTTCGTTACTTGCATATGTGCAGCTGCATAATAGCACTGATAAATATGTTTCCTGTCTATCAGGCACGATGAATCGGGTGGCCAAATTGCGTCCTTGGTCAACCCCATTAAACCGTACTCGATGCAGCACGCATGAGAGTTATTCTCCAACGTTATTGATGTTTGATGTTGTGTGTGCGTATTGTAGAGAAACGATGGAGAAAGCACAAGTTGGATACCAGGACTGGCCGTTCGCGATCCTCTTTATGGCAAATATTGGCGTCATTTTCATCCTCATGGCTATGTGGGGAATCAAGGCAGTGGAAAACAACGACGACTTGGACGATTTACTCTCGGGCAACGACATGAAAGCAGTGGTGGGCATTGCATCGGGCTTAGCGGTTATTGCGGTATTTCTTGCATTGATGATGACGAAGGTGATCTCGTCATACGCTCGCGGAGTGATCATGTTCGTGCTCTGGTTGAACCTGGGCGTGGCGGTGGCGGTCGCTGTTATTGGCATTGTTATCGCCAACCTCTTCCTTATAATCATTGGCGTTATCATTGCAGCCTTGAGCTGTTGCTACGTGCGCGGCGTGAAGAACCGCATACCGCTTGCAGTAGCTCATTTGCGTGTAGCCGAGGCTGCCACAGCGAAAAGCAGATCCATTTATGCTGTGTCGCTGGTGTTCGCCCTTGGGCAGTGTGTTTGGGTGGTGATATGGGGTCTGGCACTGCTAGGAGTCGCCAACAAGATAGCCGAGAAAACTTCTGGCACGACTAGCTACACAACTACTGATGAATCCACGGACAAGACATCAAGTAGTTCTTCCTGGCCGTACTTGGTTCTGTTGCTGTCGTTCTACTGGGGTGTTCAGGTATTCAAGAACATTGTGCACACTACCGTTGCAGGGACTGTTGCAACTTTTTGGTACCACACGGAGTCGGCAAGTGCGGTGAGTGGGTCGCTAAAGCGCGCCATGACAACGTCGTTTGGGTCGATCTGTTTTGGCTCGCTAATCGTTGCAATCCTGCAGACACTCCATGCAGTAAAACGCAATAGTTTTGATGGGTTTATTGTGATGGGGCCCAGCTAATAGATGCCTTGCGTTGTATTTCAATTTACAGTTGGCGAAACAGAGTGGCAAGAAAGGAGGCGCGGGTGCTTGCCTTGCCGAATGCGTTTCATCTTGGCTTGAGTCGATCATGGAATATCTCAATCGATGGGCGTATGTCTATGTCGGAATCTACGGTTATAGCTTCGCGAGAGCAGGCAATGCTGTATCCCGGTTATTTCGCCAGCGTGGGTTTAGCGCTTTTATCAATGACGATCTTGTCGGGATTGTGATCAGGTCTACAGCGATCGGAGTTGGTACGTTGCTGATCTGGCGTAGCAGAGAAACAGATCAAACGAATAACCGGATGTACTCTTGTTTTCCTCACGCAGGTCTGATTTGTGCTTGTCTCGGAGCGATAATCGCCGAACTGACTGATGCAGTCAAATTCCAAGGGAGCACCGGTACGAAAGTTTTCATACGGGACCCCGCTTATTAATTTCGCTGATTACTTTTTTCTGCAGCGATTTTGGCGATCATAGGTTTCGTCGTAGGTACCGGTGTTGCGTTCACGCCACTTACTGTCATCAGCAGCTCTGTCGCCACGATATTCGTCTGCTTTGCCGAGGTAAGCTGGCATTCGACTGATACATATCCAAAAGGCGATGTGCTAACCGGAACGATTTTCAAATCAGGACCCTGCTTCGTTCCAACACTCTCACCCAGAGCTGTACGCACCATTGGTTGAAGGATGGCATAGTCTCCACCCAGAATTCATGGTGCAAGCTGGATATTGGCATGCCTAGACGGAGCCACTCGAAATCATGGTGATACTATACCAACCGAGAACTTTTACAGTGATGGTATGAATAAAGAAGATTCGATACTTAAGAAATTCGTCGTGTGGCGAGTAATGAACCGGAGAAACGATGGCTAAACAATTTGCAGGCAATGGCCTTATCATCTCCGCTCCCATGTACTCAATTGCTAGCGAGGAAGTGTCGCGAATATCGCCGGCAGAAGATTATCAACGAAGTTTCTCCCAATTTATCGGACAAGAAATCTATACATACAGTAATCGTCGTCAGTGGCTCCATCCGAATCCAAGGTTCTTCAATCTCAATCCAGTCACGTCATGCACGCTTAGCATTCTGGTAGGAGATATACGGATCTCGGGACGTCATTGAATCTACTCTCTGTCACTGTTCGGGCTTGGAAAAAAAATATTGGCAAATATTTTTTATATTTCTCTCCGTTACAGTCAACACTGCAGTGCCGGTTCCACTTGCAATTGAGCAATATGCATATCCCATGCAATATTCTCAGTAATATTTTGGCAAGGGTGCTGCAAATTCCACTCGTTTCCATTTTTAAGATCACTAGGAACACCAGAAATGTAATGTTGAAGATGGCTACATATCTCTACAAAAGCATATCAGCATTGCATCTCAAATCGAATCATCCTTTGCAGGATAGCATGTATCTTATTGTTTGACTATAAAAGTATCTTTCCGCATTTATTTCATGCTCCCTTCATTTCATCACAATCCGATTCTCCCCGCGTATCCTGATATCGTCCACGGCAGACGTTCTGTGACCTGCATCAAAATTGTTGTATCATCATGGCGTCGTCGGAAGAGGAGGAGTACGACTTCGACTACAGCGATGAGGACGAGGACATGGAGGACGCCGAGGCCGCGGACCTGCACGTGCAGATCGAGAACGCCTACTACTCGGCCAAGCAGCTGCTGGAGGGCGAGCCGCCGCAGCGGGAGGCGGCGCTCGA
>JAHWLE010001420.1:0-11600 GCA_024679135.1 Phytophthora foliorum | reverse complement strand
TCAGCCTCGCGCTTCAGGATCACCTGGTCCGCCTGGATCGCAGTGATCGCCACCGTCGTCACAATGTCCTTCACCGTCGCGCCGCGACTCAGGTCGTTCACGGGTTTGCGCAGACCCTGCAGCATCGGACCCATCGCAATGCAGCCCGTGCTCTGCTGCACAGCCTTGTACGTGTTGTTGCCCGTGTTCAGGTCCGGGAAGATCAGCACGTTCGCCTGGCCGCCCACCTTGGCGCCGCTCGGGATCGCCTTCAGCTTCGTCTTGGCGATCGAAGCGTCCACAGCAGCATCGTACTGGATCGGACCGTAGATGTCCAGGTCCGGACGCAGCTCCTGCGCGATCTTGGTCGCCTCACGCACCTTGTCGATGATCGGGCCCGAGTTCGAGTCGCCCGTCGCGTACGACAGCAGCGCCACCTTCGGGATCAGACCGAACGCCTCCGCGCTCTCGGCGCTCGTCACGGCGATCTGCGCCAGGTCCTGTGCGCTCGGGTCCGTGTTCACGGCGCAGTCACCGTAGATGCGCACGCCGTCCTCGAGGCACATGAAGAAGACGCTGGACACGATGGGGCGGTTGGGCGTTGTCTTGATGAGCTGCAGAGCAGGACGGATGGTGTTGGCGGTGGTGTGACAAGCACCGGAGACCATGCCGTCCGCGTCGCCCATCTCGACCATGAGCGTTCCGAAGTAAGTTTCGTCCTTGCAGTAGTCACGAGCTAGCTCCTTCGTCACGCCCTTGTGCTTCCGCTTCTCATAGAAGTAGTCGACGTACTTCTCCAGCAAGTCGCTGTCTGCCGGGCGAACGATGTTAGCACGGGACAAGTCGAGGTTTGAAGTTTTGGCGTTGAGCATGATCTCATCCGGATCACCAAGGATCGTGATCTTAGAGAGGTTTTGGCGCAAAATTTGGTCAGCGGCTTGCAACACACGGATATCCTCGCCCTCGGACAGCACGATGTGGCGCTGCACGGCACGCGATTTGCTGAACAGGAAGTGCTGGAACTGCTTGGGGGAACGGTTGACCACCATGCCCTGGTCAAGTTCACCGATGAGCATCTCCTTCTCGATGAACTCGTCAAAAAGCTGCTTCGAGCGGTCGATCTTCAGCTTGCTCGACGGCAGGATATCCGTGGACACCTTCGCGAAGCCATCTGCAGTGGAGAACGTGTCGTTGGGCGTTGAAAAGATCGGAAGCGAGAGTCCGGTCTTGTCAAGCGCTTCCACGCCCTTGAGAATTTCTTGTGTGTTGCTGTGCGGGTAGTTACCGTTCGTGAGCACAATCGCCGAGATGTTCGGCAGCACTCCTGGCAGGCGAGAGACCATGAGGCCCAGCATGAGATCCGAGCGGTCGCCAGAAGTGATGATCATCGCGCCATCCTTGTATTTCTTCAAGTGTGCGAACAGGTCTTTCAGCGCACTTGCTGCGACGACGGCAGACGTCACCACGGCGTCGTTCGCAATCGAGTTGCCAAACAGCTGCGTCGCACCAAGCTGGTGGGTCACCTCGTTCAAGCGCTTGGACGCGATGATCTCGTCCATCGGCAAGAAGCCCAGGAACGGGATCTCCTTCTCGCCCAGCGTCTTCTTCAGGTCCGCAAGCAGAGCATCTGTGTCCTTGGCTCGCACGCGATTGGCGATCGTGCCGAGGTAGTTGAGCCCGGCAGCATCTGCCTGGTCCCTGCCCATGACAGTGCGCGACACCATCTCCTCGAGCAGCTCTCCATTGGCAGCGGACGAGTCACCGAAGTCCGTGACCATGAGCACGGGCGAGCCGATGGCCTTGGCGATGTCCACGTTGATCTTCCAGCTCATGGCGCTCTCGTGCTTGGAGACCTGCGAGCCCTCGATGATCATAAAGTCGTGGCCCTTGCGGCACTGCTCGTACCTCTCCAGGATCTCCTCCACGACGTCGTCGCCCTTGCCGCTGAGCACGGCCTCCATGGCGCGGGAGCTCGTGACGCCGTAGAGCTGCTCCACGTCCTGCGACAGCTCCAGCTGCTGCCGCATGACGTCCACGTGGTGGTCGGCCATGCTCGAGTCCTGGCTGGGCTGGATGGGGCGGAAGTAGCCCACTTTGGCGAACTTCTGCTCCAGCACGTGGGCCAGTCCGATGAGCACGGGCGCCGTCTTCTTGGTCACCTCTGTGGACGTCACGTACAGGTTCTCGATGGGCACTTTGCCCTGCGCCATGGAGGCGGCGGTGAGTGCGCGGCGGTGCGCGGGCAGCGTCACGCTCGAGGCGGAGCGACGCAGCGAGTGACGCAGTGTCCACATGGTGGAAGGGAGCAAGGGGAGGTCTTCGCACTAGCCGGCAAATCCGCAACTGAGCCGTGGTCCGGCCAGCTTCAACATGAGGAGTGATGGTCGCAGACATTTTCACTTGGCGTTTGTATGGGCGGCAAAGATGCGACACCAGGGGTTTCAAGCGTTGACACAGTACAGCTGCTCGTCATGCGGTTTGACAGTACTTGCGCGTCAAGAGATCGTCATACTTTACCTTGCCTTTCAGTAGTTTACCTTGCTTTTTGCTCGGAAAGTATTAACCGTGAGCTCATATTGCACCGCCAGTGAACCTCGGCAATGGGTTTTGGTTTAAGATGGCGTAGAGGGTCCTAAGCGGAAGTGGTGGAGCCGACTAGCAATGTTTTCTCTCCCCAGTCACTACCCGACGGCACCAACTTTGCTGATGGCACTCAATTTGTTTGCGAAAGGAAACAGCTCAATCTATTCAATAATGCTCAACAAGAGGCATTTAGTGTATCTCGGACCAAAATCTTCCTTTGAAACCCAACTCAGCCAGCCTTATCCTAAAATTGTCTTGACCCTTCAGTTGCATCTACTGCTACGAGAAAGCATGGCCACTTCTTCACCGCTAACTACATCTCTCCCTCTTGTTAGCCCACCGCCAACTGGTAGTGGAAACAGTGGCAAAGACTCCAAGAAACCGTTCAAAATCCGTGCCGAGCTGCTGGCACCAACTCGACTCGCTCCGAAAGCTCAATTGTTGCACCACACCCGATCGCTGTCTGTTCAAGTCATCGCCCATGAAGTTTTTCTGATGGTTCTCGCTTGCACCAAGTGCTTCGCTGCAGCAGGCAAGCAACCGCCTCGGATTGGAATTTTGGGAGGCGGCAGTGTCGGAGCTACCGTGGTCATGACTCTCTTGGTTAACGGATACCGTGCCGAGCAAATTGCCTTGTCAACGCGTCAACCGGATCGAATCCCGCGGTGCGAAGCGTTGAAAGCTCCTTCTGCCCTCCCGGTGTTTCAATTGGTGCCTCGGTACTATGACAACGCTCGACTGGCTCGAGAAAGTGACGTCTTGGTGTTCTGCATGCCTCCGTCACAGCTCAAGAGCGTGGTCATCCAGATTCGACACGCATTGGCAGCCAATTCCAATGCACCTCCGCTTGTGATCAGTGCCTTGTGTGGTGTTACGCATCAGCACTTGAACAAAGCTTGTGGGTCCCAAGCTGTGGTGCGAGTGCAGCCTGACATAGCGAAGATCGCGAGTCAATGGCATGAGGACCAAGAAAAGCAGAACGAGACGAAAGAGCCCGAAAGTATCTCGCCGAGTCGAGCTCAGACGCCATTAGATTCAGTATTGGAGCACAGCATGATCCTGCAAAATATGCCTATTCCACGAGACCTGGAGCCACTTTCGCTTCGTCTGGCAGTCGAAGCTCTGGGTAAGATTTCAGTGCCTGAATGCTGGTAGGACGTTGGCCTTATCTGTTTTGCTTGTTTCTGGGGTATCGCGCTTCAGCACCGCGTCGAGATGACGTCTCCGATATTCTCCAAGCGTTTTCCTTGTTTTGCCGCCGTGCTTGGAGTCAAGACGATAGACTTGATGCGCTGGGTCATGTACTGTTTGGAGAGAAGAGTGAGCTTGTCATGGCTGCACTTGGTCAGGTAGCTGGTCAGCAGCAGCAACACGAAGAAGGTCGAGCCAAAACTCCATTGGTAGTGCCAAGCTGGCCAGTGGAATGGGAGCAAGATCTGGTGCTACTACAGGGTCAATTAACAGCAAACGCGATGGAGTAGTGGTTGGACGAACTACCCTATTCGGGTTCTTGAAATTGTGTTCGAGATCGACAGCGTACATATATTAGTAAAAGTAAAGGTTTCTGTCATTCGAGTGCTTACGTCCAGTAAATGCAGTTTGACTCCCTAGCAAGAGAAAAGTAAATGGGTCGCTATGAAGTCACAATATGTGCTAGTCGAGAATAACTTCTTGTCCACAGAGACCATAGGGGTACCTTTGCTTGGGTTCCTTTGAGCGAGCGCAATATTCGTGGCAAACAGGAACATCCACTTTTCACACCAATTGTGCTTCTTGTTCGACAGCAGTTGCACCACGTCGTCATATTCAGCCACCTTCGTTCTCACCATCGACTCAACAATACTTGCAGTATTACATCGATCTCGTAAAAGCTCCACCACATACGAACGACCTACCATTGCTGCTGCCACGAGGGCGTAATTGCTCCGAGTCAATAACATGTTCACGAACACAGTGTCCACCGACGTCAAGCACGAGTGATACTGGATCCATTCATTTGGTAAAACTGGAACCAGGATAGCAACACCACTCCGGCAGCATCCGTGAATCTGGATTTGTATGCGGCTGGATCGCACGCTCCAAGTAGAAATTCCGATATGTCGACTTTTCCAGTCATGACAATCTCAACAAGTGCTTGCCGAATTGTGCTGGAATTGAATAGCTCAAGCAGCAATTTCACTATATCCAGTCGGTTCTTCACTGCAATTCGCTGCATACTTCACTAATAGATCCACTTTAAAACCATCACTTGTGAATGACACCAGCACGTTTGCCACTTCCAAGACTAGTGTTGGATAGGAACTCGACCATTCCGAACAATTTTTGGCGTTCCGACCATTCGCAACGAATGGGAACGTTCGGAATCGTTCCCATTATATTAAGTACGATATTGAAGTCGCTTTCCGCTCGCGCTCGGTTCAAAAAGTAAAAGGGGTCAATACCAAACTGTCGTATTTTTCTTCGCCGTGCGATTGATGGGAATCTTCCAAATTGTGAAGCCTAAACTGTCGTGTGCGTTGCTTACAACACGGTTGGTTCTGCCGTAGGCATTCCCCACAGTATCCAGTTCATCAGTGACCTTCTCATTCCTTCAACTATCGACGCTGCTGTTTTCAATGTGCCATCCAAATTTATGAATCTTTTTCGTGTTTAGCGATGGATGGAGCTACGGCCAGAGGGGATCTACATATCCTTCAGAGATTGTGCGCTAATCGGACTGAGGTTGCTTCACGGATGCTTTCACTGGAAAACTGATCTTGGTGTACTGAAATGGCTGCACGAACACTACCGAGAATTGAACGATCTGGTTAACGAAATCGCTGCAGCTGCGAAACATGGCTGATGCCATCACATGTGCCGGGCTATGTGTTGTTTTTTATGGCTGCAGCAGAGAATGGGAAGACTTAAGTGCTTGAGCTCCGCTGGTTTTATTGATCGCGGCGGAGAAAAATGTGATTGCCGTATTAAAACAACGAACAATACATTGCCGAAGTTCACTGGTGGTGGGTAAGACTGGCTAATATTTTCCTAGTACAAAACGTTAACTACTGAAAGGCAAGGCCAAGTATGAGAGAAGTGGCCTGTTCACGATCTATTGACGCGCAAGTAGGGAAGGGCTTGCGTGTCCTGGATAAGAACGCGTTCGGAACGGGTTCCAATTGGTCCGGACCATTCCGAATCGTTCGGAACGTGTTCCGATGCTTTGGAAGTCTGAACCAACCGCATACAAAATGGCTGGGAACCTTTCACTACTTGCATCTAGGAAAGATGGACGGCTTGGGAATATATTAACGTCATTTAAATCACAAACATCGGCAATGCAGATTCTTGCTACGCCTGTGAATGCCAGACACGAACCAAATTAATTAAAGGACCAACGCGTCCTCGTGATGTATGGCCTCGATATCATATCCTTCCGCCTCAGGATGCGTTTGCACCCGCGCCATGTCAATTTCGTCGTTCCGCAGCAGACCGCCGTTGATGTAGCTATAGATGAGCATATTCACCTTGGCAAGTTGCCGAAATCGTTTTTTTGTTTGATATTTCCTCGGGTCTCTCCGAAATACGTCGACGCGCCCGTGATTGCTGCCCTAAAGACCGTGTCGAAGAATAGGGAGTCCATCGCGGAGTTCGCTGGGCTGCGTGAGAGGATCTTCTTGCCCGAGATAGCTGAACGATTGAGTACGGCATCGAAGAAACCGAGCTTGGCGACGGAATTCTTGGAGACGGTCATGGGGATCTTGAAGATGGAAATTGTAGCTGCCGGAACGGACGGCCAGTTAACAGCGACACTTCTGGAAGCGGGGAAGTGGCGACGCTGAGAGCGGGCGACGGCCTCATCTTCGAGAAGAGAGCGCTCTGCGTGCCCTTATGGCTTAAGGCCGCTGGACTATCCCTCACTTGTCAATTTCCTTGCTGGTGTCAGTCCGCCTTCCTCCCGATATGAGTTACTCTCGGGAAAAATGGAGCTCTGCTGCTCGTCAGACGAAGGAGCTTGCCATACCAGACAAAGTTCCGATTGGGGTTGTCATTGGAAGGGGAGGAAGCTATTGCAGATCATTGCGAGAAAAGCACGGAGTTAGCTGTTTTGTGGATACCGAAATGCGCAAGGTGACGCTGAAAGGAGACCAAAGCAGTTTGAAGAACGCCGAAGATGAACTTGCTGAACTGTTTGCCAGTTTCGAAATTGCAAATCCTCGAGCGGAAAGCGTAATTGAAGACAACGACCCAAGGCGTCAAAGTCGCGGCGGATCCCGACGTGTTCATGTCACTCATCCATCGGCACAATGGTCGTTTGAAATTGGGGAGCATGCCTCAAGCGATATGCATGTGAGATACCATCCGTATCGCCTCAAACAAACTGGTCAAGGAGAGAGTGCTGCTAATGTGGCAGCGTCGGAAAATGATTTCGCAACACTTAATCCTTGGATCAAAAGGATTTCGTGAACATGAAACAGGGAACCTCGCGAAAACAAAACTAACGACACCCAGGGAGATCATTGTCGCGTTTGGAAAACTGTGCTTCAAACCTTTATCAACCCGCTTTCCCAAGTCAACCATATCCTGGACTGAGCTCCAGAAGTTGGAGCCTCTACAGGATTTTGAAGTGCGTTGGTCTAACGTATGTGTACGCCCTTCGTCGCCTCTGCTGAATGATCTTGAAGTTGAGATGGAGAAGGGTGTGCCTCTATTCAGCACGATATCGGTCACTCTCACGGACAAGAAACGGAAAGAGTATGAGCTTGACTACCATCTTGTCGATGGGCAGTGGAAGCTTCAGAGCGGTCGTGCTAGACGGGTGGTCCGCAGCAAGTTCGATGTCTTTGTAGACAACGATACTTCCTTGCGTGTGCGTGGATTCACCTGTGAGACAATCTCTGACAACGTTCTGGACAATCTCCAGCAACTTGTTAGTTTTTCGACTCCCGACACGAACAGCTTCTTTGACACGAAAGTGTCCTTGCGTCGATCTGCACCTTACGGGCTGGCGCTGAGATGGGCGGTTCCGAAGTTGAAATTCCACCTTGAGATCAAAGGCTTGCACTTTACGGTTTCTTACTTGGACCAGCACCGGAAGGAGTTCCGTCTCGAGTGTCGTTTACCAGCAGTGGATGAAGAGCCGAGCGATGAGGGTCAGGAACTGCTGAAACGAGTGCTGCAGGTAATTCGTGATTAAGGTCGCCCAAGTCTTTGGGTGATCTAGCTGCTCTCGCTGTGAAACCTCCTCCACAAGTTAAGTTTGCATCGTTTTATTGCCTGGACAGCAGGAAGTTCTTTAGTTTTTGTGATCGAATCCTCGTTGACTTCAAGAAGGTGCCATCTCCGTAGTGAAACTCAATTCACGTAGCAGTCGTAGGGCTATCTAATCAGATCTCTTCACAGCTACTACCGATCAAAAACGGACTTCTCTTCGCTCAATGAGCTTTTCTCGATACTGGATCACAGATTGATTTTCTCTGTTGTCAACTGCCTAGGAATTTCTCGTCTTGGTCTCGACCTGTCACTGCAGACCACAACGATTCAAAAACATTCGCGATGGATCCGTCTCTGTTAGGTCTCTTCTAAGTGGCCTTCTAGTGCCTAAAACCATCGACGCTGCAGTGTATTACGATCTGCAGCGAGTGACTCTAGTTCACGGAACCTCTCGTCCTTGGACGGTTGGGGCAATGGATGGCGCTGCAGCCAGAGGACGTCTCGACATTCTGCAGCGATTGCAGGAAACCCGGGCTGAAGGTTGTTCAAGTGAAGCTTTCGTTGGAGCTTATGGTCACGAGGGAGTACTTCAATGCTTGTATAGGTTCTATACAGAATTCTGTCGCCCTACTGACGAGCTCGTTGCAGCTGCTGGACATGGCCATCTTCGAGTGGTAAAGTGGATATTCGAGAGGTCAGTTATTGAGTGCGGTTCTGCACTGGAGCCAGCTGCAGCTAATGGACGTGGTGAACTATTTGTTACTGCGGGAGGCTGCTTACCCATCCACTTACAACACTTTTTTTCTGGCTGCAACAAGTGGCCACCTGGACATAGTGAAGCTTTCCTTCCTTCAGGAAGTATTGTCGGAAATGGGATTCAGCCTTAGACCAGGTCTTGCGCTGGTGGAGGCTGCGAAAAGCGGTCACGATCGAATTGTCGAGTTTTTGATGGACAAATGTGACGATATCCATCCAACCGCATTGAACATTAATCTAGCTTCGTCTTTCTTTCTTGCATTTTTTTTTGTGTGGTGTGGTAGATTGTGTTACTGCTATCCACTTGCGTGGCTACTGAACTATCTTTCTTTCTTGTAGCAACAAACTGCAAATGGTGCAACACTAGCCTATCTAAATCATACCGACTTCGGCCTTGTTGGAGGTCGGCAAGCGGAACAAACTGAGTGGAAACTTGGACGAGAGTTGGCTGGCAAAGTTTGACGATGGGCCCGGCATCACTGGGGAACTGAGGTGGGATTATGTAGTTTTGCTAGCTCAACGCAGCCGTCTGGAGTCGTCACGTTTCGCTAGTGCCGTTGACAAAGGCCTCCAGTCATCAACGGCACGGCTCACATTTAGACCATATCCCGTTGGCTTAACTGCAGTTCAAAACACAAATTCAAACTCAAATTCTCCTGTCGCCGTTTCCGCTGCAACTTCGTCTGCTGTCACGGTGGCTTTGTCTCCTTCTGCAACTCCTGAAACGCTCGGAAGCAAGTGCTGACGCTGCAATTGCTCTTGCTTGAGCCTCTCGGCTTCTTGAGCAATTAATATCTGCCGTTCTAACTCTTGCTGCTTCCTCTCCCGGGAAAGTCTCGCCTGTTTGTCCAGTTCTTCTTGAATAAATTTTTGTATCCCTGCGTTTCTCTCTGCGATTTCCTCGGGCGGCAATTCATTTTGTTTCTCCAGTTGCTGCTGCAACTGCCGTCTCCTCTGCTGCTCCTGCTGTCGCTTCCACTCCTGCTCTTGAATCCGTCGAATCTCGTTCATTTTCCGTTCTCTTATTTCTTGTTTCCTCTTGTCCCCTTCGCCCTTTAATTTCATCTTCTTTAATTTTTGCTCTTTCAGTTCTTGTTGCTGCTTCCGCTTCAATTCTCGTCGCTGCTTTTGGAGAGCAATCTTCTCTTCTTGTTCTTTTTTTATTCTCTTCTTGTTCTCTTCTTTTTCATGTTCTTCTCTGTCGGCAACTGCGCGTTTTTCTTCTTGGCGGGAAGACCTCCTCGTCGGCTCGAACTTAACGGGAGTTTGCGGCGCCTGCGGGCGAGACGCACGCCGGGACAACGTGGGCAGGTTGAGAGACTGCAAGACCTTCCGGTTCTCTTCCACGCGACGCCGACGCTTGACTTCGTATTGACTTAACGCGTCGGGACCAGCAGCTTCGTCTTTCATATTCTCTTTTTTAAAAAATGACGGATCCAACGCTTTTGTACACAAATTTTACATAAATTGAAAGGGAAACTTGAAGTTTCCTGTTATTCCTCTATAGTTTCATCTGGCCATACTCGCTTCTTGTCGGCAGCTACGAAGTACCGACGCATCTTTCGCCACTTCAGTGTGTCAATGTCCAGAAGTTGAAAAGAAAACTCGATGTCCGGCGTCAACTTGTAGCCCAAATACCCGAGACGGCCGAAATAGACGTAGGGGCCCTACAAAGCAACAAATAGTCGTCAGTGAGTACACAACGACAACCAATAATGACAAGTGTAGCCTTACGTTCGGGTACTGGACGAACAAAAGTAGCGGCAGTGGCTTCCCAGGCGGAAACGGGGTCAGGTAATAGTTGTCGCTGAAGCGGATAGCCTCTTCGCCTCGCTGAACTTGACTCAGATGCCACACATGGAACGGCGTGACTTCGCGACAGCGACGCCATGGAAACAAAATGAACTTTTTCGGGCCGAGTCGAGCCTCGCGAAACAGGTACTCGATATACATACCCGACGTGCTAGGCACGAACAGCGCCATCCCGTTCTTCCAGATGTGAATGTCACTGTCTTCGGCGAATAGCGGCGTGTAGCCACCTGGACAGAGGGCCTGCATCACCGACTCTTTTCCCGGTGGAAGGAACTGCTTCCCTAAGGAGAACGCGTGGAACAGAGTCGTCTCAATCTTCAGCAGAGGAGTAACCACCAGTGGCTTCGTTGAGGTGGGCTGAATCGTGCCCGATATTTGGATAAACGGCAGCGCGTCACATTTTCGGACGGGGTACCTCTCCCTGTACATGTCCTCGTGCTCTTGCTTGGCCTCTTTTCGTAGCCTCTTCGAGTGTACCAAAATCTTCTCCCACATCTTCTGGTCTTCCACGGCGTATCTCGCCTCCAGCCGTCTGCGCTTATCCTGTTTTGCTTCAAATTTGGCCAATTCCCGCGCCAATCGGTCCTCCCGCCTCATCTCGTCGCGCTCAAGGCGTCGTCGCTCCTTCTCCTTCTTCTGGAGCTCGAGTCGAACTCGCCTTGCTCTCTTCCTCTCTCTCCTCGCGAGCTCTCGTTGCCAGCGTTTCCGCTTCTTCTCCTGGATCTTCTCCTGCAGCCGCTGTTCTCTCCTCTCAATTCTCTTTCGCATCGAAATGCGACGTTCTTCTTCTTGTCGAAACAGTTTTCTCCTCAGCCGCCAGTCCTCAATTCTCGGCCGCGTATGCAGCGGCGGGCCGAACTTCTCGACCATTTTCTCGCCCACTTCCACTTCGAATTCTCTTTTGCGCTCTTCTTTCTTCTCCTTCTTCTCCTTCCTCTTCTTCTGCCGCTTCTCTTCTTCTTCCACTTCTCTCTTCACTTTTTCCTCCAGCTTGAGCTGGTGCTTGCGCTTTTTGCGCTCGAGTTTCGCGCGCAACTTTTCTTTTTGGCGCTGCTGCTTCTCCTCTCGGCGCTTCTTCTTGTCCATTTTGCGCGAAAGTTTCTCCATTTGCATTTGCGCCTTCTCCATTTTGCGCAACTCTTTTGCGTTTCGGCGCTGCTGTTTCTCCAATTTGCGCTTTTTGCGCATACGCGACGATTTGCGCGTGGGCTCGGGCGGCTTCTCGTCCGGTTCGCGCTTCCTTTTGCGCGTCGGCGCGCGCGGCTTGCGCTCCGCGA
>JAHWLE010001419.1:0-11602 GCA_024679135.1 Phytophthora foliorum | reverse complement strand
CGTGCGCACACGTGTAAGCCGGTAGTGGGCCAAGGTAGGCCCATTACAAACTGTATCGGCGCCATTGACGGTAAGGCAAATATTGTTCTCAGATGCAATACGCCTGGGTTGACAGCATTTACATTTGCATTGTTATACACAAACTTGTAACGGGGGGCTAGAGCTACCGTTACTGGCTTACACAAATATTGCTAGAGGAAGCTTCGCTATAATGAACCCAAGTGATAGGTTCGGGGTAAATTCAACTCTGTTTATGTTAGGTTCGAGTCGGGAAGGAGTCCCAGACTCTTGTGAACCACTCAAATGCAGGCCATCTCCTGATTGGCTGTAATGTTCACAGTTTCAGCCAATCAGAGGATGACAACGCGGCACGCGCTACCCACGTGCCATTGTTCCTACTTTGTATATCAACCTACATAACTCTACCTACATATGTAGCTTGTATGTGGCCCGTCACACAAACTTGCAAAATATCTACGAGGATCCATGCACTCCTGGCTCTCCGTGCCATCATTTGGGATGTACATCACTGCCGTTGATAATGGCAAACCACTCCTGCATGCCGGCTTCGGCGTAGTGTGCGTACGGGTTGTAGTGGTTGACAACCTTGGGCGTGACGTCCGCGTCGGCACCCTGCTGGTTCATGATCCTGGTCACGACGTCCTCTGCATTGACATCGTAGTCCGTGTAGCCCGAAGATTGGCAGCACGAGTCCTCTGTGACGGTCGTGCTCTAAGAAAAATAAACGCTGTGCAAGATACATTTTTCTGCATGCAAAATTATATCCACTAGAGCGCTAAACTTGTAAGATACGCAGTTTTCATATCGTTGTCAAGAACATTAAAAGCTTCTGCGGCCACCGGATAAGCCACAAAGTGGTTGACGTAGCGAACACGCTCAGCATCACTCATCCCCGTGCTGTGGTCTGCCATAAAACTCGTGATCGCAATCTGAACTTGCGAACGGGCCCGTTGACGCACACGACAGCCTTGATGTTCGACAAGTTGCTCGAGTGCGGACGAAATGCGCTCTCCACTTGTTCGACGGCGGCGACCTAATGTCACTGTTTGGCTTGGGGAACCCGGAGCACCCAGACGACCCGGGGTACCTGAGGTACATGGAGTACCTGGAGTACTCGGCGCAACCGGACGACCTGGACGACCTGGCGTAACTGGATTACACAGACGGCTTGGAGGTATTGGGGCATCTAGAAACCCTGGACTGCCCGGTGACGAACTGTCGCTGTCCGAGTTGTTCTCAGCAACGCTCACCGTTGAAGATCTAGCATGACGTCCTGAAGCAATCACACCTCCAAAAATCTCGTGAAGCTCGTTGTAGTACTGCAATGGCTTCTCCCGAAACTGCTTTGCTTCGGCATGATTTGACTAATACTCGTCCCAGACAGAGCTTGGAGCCGTCGGCCCCCCTGTTCTCGGGCATCTACCAAAATCACTGTTGCTTATTAGCCCAGCATAACTGCATTTTTTTTAATTGTTGGAGGCGACTCTGCAACTGCGCTTTCGTGAACGTCTGCTGCACGGCATCGTTAAATCGACTCAGGATACTAGTCCAAGTCCGCTTCCTGAACCCAGCTTCGATACGCCCTAGTTTTCGGGTCTCCGACAGAACAACTTGGACAAATGTACCTCCAGCTTCTTCATTCCAAACGCCAACCATTGCACAGGACGAAAGAAACTCGCAAATGTGTATTCGGCCGCTACTGCGGGGCGACATCATAAGACAGGAAGGACGTTGCCCATCAACAGAGTCGGATAAGGTTTGCGAGGACGTTGACCCAGCATTGCAAATCTATCATGATACATCGCCAAATTCGGCGATGAAGGAAACAGAAAACTGAACACGATAATGGTTGACCGAACGAGACTCGATTTGGGCGGATATCGCAAATCGCGATTGTGTGTAAAAAAAAGTACAGCGGGGCTGCCGTAGCTTTAGCGTCAGAGGAAGACGTAGACTCTCCGAGTCTTAGTTACGGTTATAAGCCCAGGTTCTATACCAGAACCAAGTACAGTCCGTAGATAATGTTATCTATGGACTCCAAGAGACACAAATACCTTAAGCAAGGCTAATAGACTTTTTGCTTCAAAACGTGAACTGTCTTTATTGTTGTTATTCGCGGCAGGACCGCCTGTGGTGTAAATGTATGAGGCTCACTATCTAGCATAGTAGAACCTAGTCAAATGCATAACTAGTGGCTGTGGAGCCACCTACTGATATCAAGTTAACTATCCAGTACTGAGTACTGATTTAAGTAGGAAGGTGTGAACACCAACGTGTGTGTCCTACATAACCCGTGTAGCCCCGTTACACCCTCCCCCACCAAGACTCCGGATACGGAGAGTCGTATCCGGAAAATGTGTTCTCATTCAAACACTTTTGGCCCGAGGCCACGGCAGAGAGGCTAGCGCGGACGGCGCGGCGCCTCACGCGTGCTACACGCATCGCCAGAACCTGGCATCGATCACAGGTATGGCCCTCGCGCTTATCAAGCAGGTGGGCCAGCCATGCTACGCCGGGGGCACCGTGCGAGCTTGTGGGGCGGCTTCAAGCCGGTGGGTTCGGACCCAAAGTACCAAGGCCACGCTCTCGTTGACGACATTCGTCGAAGTGCCAAGCCCAGCGGCATTGTGCACAAGCTGTAGAAGCTAGCACAGACTCTGTGGGCACTCCTAGTGCGTTCCGTTGTTGCTGATGTCGTCTCCCAGAAGGCACCGAGTCCCAGACTCCATTTGCGGACGCTGTGCGTCACCGTGGTCACGGACCTTCCAGCAGGGCTTGCCCGAAGTCGTGGGTTGGCTGACAGCCAGAGCTCCTCGGGTCCTGACCCGCCGCTGACGTCCCGTCACCCGATCGACGAGCCTCCCGGAGGTGGA
Organism: Phytophthora foliorum; assembly: GCA_024679135.1. Lineage (NCBI taxonomy): Eukaryota > Oomycota > Peronosporomycetes > Peronosporales > Peronosporaceae > Phytophthora > Phytophthora foliorum. The sequence goes on along the minus strand of JAHWLE010001419.1, from coordinate 8,708 downwards.
CATGCTCTCCTTGACCGTCATGGCTGGTGCTACATCTCTGTAAGCGACAACTCCGTTGGATCCGTCAACTGAGGGGTGGACAACGTCCAAGTGTACATTCAGTACTAGCTGTGTGATGTGGGGCTTGAACCCTCCACCATCAGCGTGCGCTCCCAGAGCAACGACCACTCCACCATGGCGTGTGACATACCACATAGGACAGGGTCCAATAGCATCAATGTTGTGCAGCCGGAGGCTGTGGGGTTTAAACCCTCGACCACTCGCGTAAGCTCCTCGAGCACATACCACGCGACCACTGTGTGTGGGTCATCAGCAGGTTGTTAGCTATCCCTGCAAGCTCCACGAGCAAATTGTATTCGGGCACTCGCTCAAGGCGGGTACCAGTGTAATTTCGTTTTCCCAATGCAATTAGCGTGACGCTTAGCGTAACCCAGCGCAGCGCTAACCATTGATTCAGGCAGTCTGTGGGGCACGGTCCTTCCAGCGGGGACACGCTTTGCCACCGTTGTCTTCTTGTTCCTGTGACTAACGTAACGAATCTCGAAGGTATTCAGGTATGACGACAACTGCAGTAGCGAAGGGTGGATTTTTTTCACGAACTCCTCCACATGTACAACATCGTCACCGCGTAATGCATTTCTCAAATTTGCGCCATTGTTGTACTCCTTCCTGTCTGCACTTTTTTGGTCATCTTGTGCAGCTCTGTTTTTTCGGGGTCGACCCAATTTGGGCGTCCGTGGATTGAAGGGCTTTACCCCCACACTTGCGGAGTTCTTCGTGTCATCATTCAAGGCCGTGTTGGATGACGCTGCAGCGCGATCTGGGAGTTTATGGCGACTAGAATCTGGAACGGCAACTTGAGTAGGCGGGAGGTCATTGTCAGAAGGGTCTGGTTGCGTCGGCGATGGAGGGAAGGTGACATCGCCTTGGCGCAACTTCCCCCACCACATCTCCAACTGATCAAGAGCTGCTAAAAATTTGCCGTCAGGGAGATCTGTAAGCTCCGTTGCGAGTCTACCGAAGACGCTTTGCACACTTTCGAACTTATTGCGCTCTGTCACTTGTTTCTTCCGCGTGACGTCGTCGCCCTCGCAGTTGATCCGCAGTGGTATATCAACTTCAGGAGGCTCCTCTTCGAAGGTACCTGCTCGAAGCCAACTTTGTACTTCAAACATGGTCACAACATGGTCATAACATGGTCAAATCATGGGGAGAAACATGGTGAGAAACATGGTAAGAAACACATTCAAAGCATTGTAGTTACCTGGAAGGGATCGACGCGTACGGAATCGTGAGCAGCTTAGCGCTGTGCTCGCGATAAATCATGCCGTGTCGACACGGCAGCTTCATGGTCGCCGAAAACTCACAAGTGCACATCCAATCAAATTTGTCCACGCGGTGGGATCTGCCATCACGCTTCAATGTGACCTATAGATCGTGGTCATCAATTGCGTAACTGCTTACGGTATCAGGATCAGTGGCGAACGTGTACTCTGTCTTGAAGATGTCCGCCAGCCACTCAGTTGTCATACCGAGCAGCGTATTCATTTCCTCCCTGAAGTTGATGTTCCGCTGGGTTCCCGGCCGGATCACACGCGTGACATATTCATCTACACGGCGACGCTGATACCTAATCACTGCGTGTAAACACTGTTTCATCGACATCGAACTGTTCAAATCAGCTTTGAGCTTGCCAAACAATTCTCCAGTCGATTGTTTGTGTTGTTTCTGAAGTGGGGCAGGTCCATCCGATAGTACATCATCCACATCTCCTTGCAGGCCATCCAGTTATCGTCAAAGTATGTCCATAAAGAGCTACGCTCTCCTCGAGATGTAAGCAACCGGAGCTCGTCTGCATGTTGTTGAAGTTCCTCCTCAGACTTCGAGTATACCATGTTCGCAACGCAAAAATCCATCTGCTTCAGTACATTGCTGGAGTATGTCCCGTACTTCTTGTCGTTACGAAAGGCGCCACGCAGCCACTTTATCACGTGAAAGTGGCATAACAAAATCCGCGTCTCAGGAAACGTAGTCTTCAACACATCGATCTCATTTAGATCCCTGTCTACCATGATCACTATCGTCTGATCCCATTGTTCACAGACTGGAAATGCTCCACGAGTTTCAACATATGCCAATCGGCATTGCGTTCGATCACTGAGTGCTGCACAGCCTGGCCTTTTCCAAACTGATCCATGACCACGAACGTGCAGAGCTGGTAGTTGTACCTACATGGATCAGCAACAGCAAAACATGAGAAACATGTAAAACATGGCCACAACATGGCCAAAACCATGGTTTTGGTTCTTACCTGTTTGTCTTGTGGGTACAGTCTATTAACAACAGCTCGGGAAATCGCTTGTACAACTTGCGCATGTGCTGAGTGCAGATGGACACTACAGCTGTGTGCCCTCGACTGTTTTCATCCACACAAGCTATGTTACCTGCAGCAGCCAGATTAAAGTTCACCAGCAGCTCAGCTACTTGATCCTCGTCTGTCAATTTGTTGCTTAGAATAGTGCACTCCCTCAGTCGCACCTTTATCTCAAACCACGTTGCTCATGCGGCCTACGCGCCCGACTTCTTTATTTTGGCGATGAGGTTGTACACGTCCTGCATCTGCATTCTTTGGGGCGAATTGTCTCGAATGTAATCATACAGCCGACTGAGCTTGCTTCCACTAGCAATCGTTAGCTCGACGTCACGCATAATTGAGGAACTGGCAGGCAGTTTGCGAACCGAGGGATACGATCCGTATACAGCTTGCGAAACAGGGTGGTTGTGTCCATAGAACGCTGGCTTCACTTGAACACACCACTTTCCAATCGATTTCTCCGTCAATTGAGCCACGAATCGCATCGAGCAGCCAGTGCTGTTAACATTGTGAAGCGGCCGCACACTTTTGGATCGAATGCGATTCTTCCAACCGTGAGTGCTAATATACACGCGTTGATACGGATCAAATTCTTCGGGAACGAGCGGAAGTTCGGAGTAGGGTGTGTCAGAATGCGCCTTCATCTTTGCGATTTGACGGTTTCTGAGGCGAACATTCAGAGTCTCCGAGATTGCCAGGATGGTCAAAGTGTCTTCTGGTACTTAGCAAGGTACGTCTCAAACTTTTTCCAGTTCTTGTGATACTGCTTCAACCCAGAAACATAGTAAAGTTCTACATCACAATCCCTTAATGTGCGCTTGCGTGAACGAGTACTCCCTGAAGCTCCAGAACTGTTGTCACTGTTTTCGTCTTTGCTGTCGCTAGATGAACTCTCCTTGTCACACGACGAATCTTCATCATGGTCCTCATACTTCACTTCAACATTGGTTTCATCATCCTGGTCATCAGTCTCCACTTCAGCAAGCGCTTCTGTGTCCTGGGCTGGAGGGATGTAATCGCTAGCTGTAATGGGCCTACCTTGGCCCACTACCGGCTTACACGTGTGCGCACGTGTATGAGGAAGCGTAGGTCTAATACACTTAGATTCAGTATACTTGCGACCCGCAAGTATAGTTAAACCTATAGAGTATAAGCTAAAAGGTAGCTTTAAGGTAAAATTGAGAACTGTTATTGAAATTATGAACGGACCTTTTCTCTAAACTGATATCTATTTCTAAAGGGTCTGCCAACGGATGGTTGGCAGCCCTGCTTGATTCTTATTGGTAGAAAGATGCTGCTTTCTACCAATGAATGTTTCCAAATGCATGGTGTTCCAAACACCAAGGTCCGCGAGTGACGGGACCGCCACTCACAACACTAACAGATACCCTGTCTGTTAGAGTTCCGCTGTGGCTGTGCTTTGTAGTACTTCATTCTCCCCGGATACGTTTGTGGCTACCACACTGACATCATCGCTGCTACTGCTGTCCTCAATTTTGAAACGCTCGCATGATGTGTGCGGTGTTCTTCGTGCGGGCCATAGTTTCTGAGTAAGTCACCATGCACACACAGCAAAACATGGTTAAAACATGTATAACAAGTGTGAGCAAGCTAGCATCTATACGTTCACGCTGGATACGCTTACGTATACGAGTACGCCACGTGTCTTCTTTCCGCACACGCCTCCTGTTTGGGAGCGACAGAGATTCTTTAGCAACAAGAACCATACCGCACACGTGAATCTAATCACACGCAATACCTGTTAGGTCGTTGGGGGCAGGCTTGCAGTCAAATGTGCGCTGAGTGGAGGGAAGGCTAGCGTCTGGGCCGTGAGGACCGCGTCTGGACTAACACAAAGGACATTATATAAGGTAGCTGCCAATATTTTGCAGAGTAACTTCACACACACGTACCACAGGCGCGGCGGGGTCAGCGAGGCGGTCGAGGACGGCGGGGTGGGGGGAGGGGGTCGTCTGTGGTGGCACAACGAGCAGCGTGGAGAGGAAGACGCCCGGCGAGCAGCGCGAGGGCGGGAGCTTTAGCCGGAGCGACGCGTGGCAGAATGAGTGGCTGGTTCGAATCGTAATATAAAAGCAGGGGGAAATTTTAAATTACAATCATGGTCCAAACATGGATCAATAACAGTTTTAAACATGGTCATAAAAACATGGGCTCTATATTTACCGTTTATTAATCGGCACCCTTCGCGACCAGGTTTTAACCGTCAGGTATTGTCCAGGATTAATGGCAGGTATTTTCCAGGTGTAACATACTTTGCTTTTTATTATCGTCACTTTTGCTTTTGGAGATATATAATAGCTGCACTCGAATATGTAACGCGTTATGCAGTGGCGCGACGCGTAACTCAGCACACGGCTGAGAGCGTGGCTTCATTCCTGATGGAAGAGATCGTACTCAAATTTGACGCATTTAGAGAATTGTTGACGGACAGCGCCCCGGAGTTGACAGGCAAGGTGATCGAGACGCTAGTGGTCTTACTCCAGGCACGCCAAATCAATCCAGTACCGTACCGAACAGAGATGATCGGCTTGGTGGAGCGTTTCCACAGGTCGTGGAAGGACTGTGTGGCGACGTTCATGGCGAGCGACCGGCAAAATGACTGGAACCTATGGGTGAAATTCGCCGTCTATGCGTACAACTCAGCCCGCCATTCGACCGTGGCGTTGACGCCCAATGAACTCATGATGGGGAGGCGCTTACGGTCGCCGAACGAACTGTTGAGACGAACGGCAACGATGGAAGCGAGTGTACTGACCAAGTACTACAAGGAGCTGTTGGCTGCGATGACACGGAGCTACGAGTGCGCTGAGCGTGCGCGAGTCAAAGAGCAAGAGAGGCAAGCTCGCTACTACAATCGTAAAGTAAGAGCGAAACGGACGTTTAAGGTTGGCGACCGTGTATGGATGTACAACCCGCCCCGAGGTGCTAAGGGCCGTTCCTAACAAGGATCACGGCTCATGATCCTGGAAGTGATTGGGGTAAGTAGGAGCATGACCCCGGTGTCTATTCCTAACGAGCGCATGATATCATATCCTCGCGCAATATTCGTAACAGCTTGCAGGAGGGTTGCCCATTGTGATCATTATCGAGTCAGTAAGCCGAGTGGGCGGTGATCAATATCTCAGGCTTGGTGAACGGCACCAACATTGACGGCGCGAGGAGGTACGCATTATCGCCAATCACATAGTAACCAAAAGGCAAGTTGGCAAAGTCCTCACTTAATTGTCACTTCTTGAATGCGACACTATCAGATACTTTGCCAGGAGAATTGAAGCAGTAACCGATGAACTTACACGAGGAATCACACATTGTCTGTACATTTATCCCATAAGTAAGATAGTGACCTGAGAAGAATGCAGACACGTCTGGCACTTCTTCGGAGCTCGGCGCTTTGATTTCACAAAGCCATCCATCCAGGCAGCCAATGCACCCAGTCAAAATATTGTTTGAGCTGATAGCTGCAAAACTTCTAGCAGCTGCCATCATAGCGGCACGATCGTGCGTAGGAGCAGCGATGCGAAAGCGCGGGTGGTCAGAGACGGCGCCCATGACCTCCACAAGAATGTCGTAAAATGCCGACGTGCTGACGCCAGCTAGCACGCGAATGGTGTGATACGACCCGCCTGCAAGCCATGATACCGTCATTTGCACCATGTTCACCACCTCAATGGGATTTGACCCTGTCCGACACACTGATTTCGCCGCTACGCGCTGCAAGGACGGCGTCAGCAGCTGAACTAGCACATCGAACGCATCTGCACTCATTCGGTAGTATCGTTTGAACTGCCCTTCTAGTAACAGTCGCTCGCGGTGAGGGACCCACTCGAATCGAATACGGGGGACGACCTTGGCTCGGCGAACATTGCGTGAGTGAGTAGCCACGATCACCGACGCCAGCAAGACAATTGTTGCGATCTTCATTGCAGAGCTCGCGCTGTTGTGAGCCGTGATCCAACAACGGGTTGTGAACCATGCTTGGGATCATCGGGTCAGACGCGAGGAACCATACGTATTCTTATCGACCAATGAGATCGTGGAATCCGGGATCATGCTCGGATCATGCTCCCGTTAGGAACGGCCCTAAGGCCACCAAATTTGTACATCTGTGGATAGGTCCGATGCGCATTGTGGAGCCGGCGGGCTACGAAAACTTTGTTTTGGAACGCGAGGATCAGAACGAGACGCCATCGACAATAATAGCCCACTCGTCGTTCCTAGTGAGCTACTATTAACCTACGGCGCTGTTTCCGCAAGCGGCAGCCGATCTTGCAGCACAGCTGAACAATGAAGGTCAAGTCTCGACGGCAAGTGATGACTCGCCGGCAGGAGCGGCTGTACGAGCCGTGACGGCAGCTCGCGATCCAGCAGCGGCTCGATGAGGCGCAAAACGATATCGAGAGATAATGGATGTTGCTCAAGGCGCGAACAGTGGTTGTAGACTGGTCGAGACGCGACAGCGGCGTCGGCGTAATCGAGCTGGCCAGTATGTATTGGAGTACGAACTCCAGCCGCACAACTATGGCCGAAACGGAACGGACGACGGCGGACGCCGCTGGGTGTCTGTCGCCGAGTACGACGAGTTGTTCCAGGCCGGAACGGTCGTGGAAGACCCCGCAGTGGGGGAAGCCGTGTAACAGGGCACGCACAACGACGGAGCTCGCTAACGAGGATGGCCAGCTGGGCCGCCCTGAGCAGACCGGACGGGCGGAGATGGACACGGACGGTGGACAAACGCAGCAGATGTCAGGTACTGGAGAAGTGAGACCGCTACGAGGTCCACGCGGGAACCTGGCGTGCGTCTGCGGCTGTCTGATGGCCACGGACTGGAGAATCTGCCTTGAAGAGCAGAAGCACTTTGGAATCTGCCTCGGAGGGCAGAAGCGGTTTCGAATCGGCCTCGAAAGGCAAAAGCGGTTGGACGCCTCACAAGAGGGCAGCAAGTGGATGACTGAACACGGCGGAGTACGGGACCAGGACTGCAACGGTAGTCCGAGTTCGTGGTGAGACTGCGTGAGGACGGGCGCCCGAGGCGTAGGTTCAGTGGTTTAACGAGCGTCGAGGTCACGCTCTGCAGGTGTTGACGGAACGGCGAGTGACACGTAGGAGTGAGTGTGGCTATTATAGCTAGTGGTTTGGTTAATTGATAAAAATAAAATAGGTGTCGCTGCCCGCACGGACACGCACCGGCGCCAGGAGATCGGATTGTCTCCTGGACGGCCTGCCGAACCTTGGTAGCTGGACGAAGAAGACGTCCAAGCAGCGGGGAAGAAAACTCCAAACGTTTCAATACCTACTTCCAGTCAAACAACACTGAGATTGTTGTTGCGTGAAGCTGTTAGTAGTCTATACCAATACACAACGTTTGCTTTCGATAAGATCCCTTACATCTAGGAGAACAGAACCAGTAAATACATCGGCCTTGCAAGCCCCAGTCGTCTTTGACGAAGCAAGACTACTCTTGAAGCCACTGTCAAGAAACTACATGTATTAATAATACCTCAGGAGCAACGTGTAAATACTATGACTCTCACCACAATGCACTCGACGAAAGATGCCACTGAACGAAAGTAAAACAGACCGGCTTTCGATTTTCGTTTACAGCAACCGAAAAACGGCAAGACTTCACTCATCTAGCTTAGCTCTCGTGCACGGCCGTGTAGTTGTAGTAGACAGTATTCTCGAACTCGGGCGCGCAGAACGGGAAGTCCCTGTCATCCTCGGTGGGAGCAAATAGGTTCTTGCCCGACATGTACGTGACGTAGCAGCCCAGGCAGAAGCACACGACGATCACGATAAGCGCCGGGATCTTCTCCCACATCGGGAGCACGTTCCACCTCTTCTTCAGCAGGAATATAATCGGCAAGAGGATCGAATTCACCGTGATACACGATGCACCCGCGAAGTCGGCCAGGTCGTGGAAGTGGTCCTTTAGGATCACTGATGCGACCACCAAGAGTGTGATCATGATGATCCGCAGAACCACGTACTTGATGGCGTTCGCACCGCGGTACTCGGCAGCCTCGGCCTCGTCGTCGCCGAGGTGCACGTTCTCGTTGTCGGCAACAGAGATGAAGGAGCGACGCTTAGAGGTACGCGACTGTTTCTCCGAGCGCTCAACGGCATCGGGTGTAGCAGCATCGGCATAGTTCAGAAGGTTGTTCTCGACGTCAGCGACGATAGGCTTGTGCATACCAAGGAAAATACGTTCGGCGATGTAGAAGGCCGGGTTCAGGATGACAGAGAAGGCGATCGTAATGTGGAGCTGCATGAAGAGGTACGCGAGAACGACGGCACCCCAGTCGGAGGCAAAGCC
>JAHWLE010001418.1:0-11607 GCA_024679135.1 Phytophthora foliorum | reverse complement strand
TTTTAATTTGTGTTTCACGGAATCGATTTTACCATTTTGTTAATTCCTTGTAGCTGCGCACCGCTAATCCAATGCAAGCGCAAACGTATCAAGATGATACTATCAACTTCATACGTTTGATACTATCAAGAGAGAACGCGCAACCACCATGCGCTAAGAGTCTCATCACTGAGACTTCCGTACTGTAGCTGCATATCCTTGGGATTGGCGGTCAATCACTATGCATCGTCCGGTTGGAAGCTACTTGATAGAAACGTGCAAGTTCAACGACGGCACTGCTTTGCTTGCCAACCACCATAATCAAGCCAAACGCGTAAGCACTTCTCTTCGCAATCCCTCTGCGCACGCGAGTACATGTACACCATCGTGCACCATGCGCGCCCACACGACTCATGCCACGAGTGCTGCTAACGTTACCCTCTCCAAGGCTCAGTCGCCAACTTCACTGCTCCTACGCAGATCACCTTGTCCGGCCTACTTCGCTCTCCATGAATCTCCTGCGTCGATTTCTGCCTTGTGCGGCCGCTGCTATCGCCGCACTGGTGGTGTCGACTATCCCCGCTGCTGCCGAAGAGCGCTGTTTCTCCGATGACTTCATGTTCGGTTCTGCTACGGCCGCGTACCAAGTGGAGGGCGCGTACGAAGAGGGCGGTCGCACCAGCAGTATCTGGGACGACTTTTGCCGTGACAAGAACTTATCGTGCGCCAACGTGGCCGACGACTTCTACCACCGCTACTCAAGCGACATCAAGCTCATGGCTGACGACGGTCTGCAGTCCTTCCGCTTCTCCATCTCCTGGTCGCGTGCCATGACGTGGAATAACGCTACGCGCCGCATGGAGGCTAACCCGGAGGGTATTGCCTTCTACCACGACCTCATCGATAACATGCTAAACAGCAGCATCAAGCCCATCTTGACATTATACCATTGGGACTTGCCGTCGGCGCTGCAAGACGAGCTGACCCCCAAGGGCTGGCTCAGTGAGGAGATCATCGACCACTTTGTAGATTACGCGACGCTCATCTTCCAGGAGTTTGGTCAAAAGCTCGACTTCTGGACCACGTTCAATGAGCCATCCTCGTTCATCACAGCCGGCTACGGTTCGGGTGCACACGCTCCGGGCTTTACCGATTCGGAGGTCAACACATACATTGTTACCCACAACGTCATGCGCTCTCACGCGAAGGCCGTGCAGAAGTTCCGCGAGTTCCGTGACGCGGGTGTCGTCCGTTCCACTGCGCGCATTAGCATCGTGCTTGTGTCGCACTACTCGTACCCGCTCGACGAGACCAACCCTGGTGATGTGGCGGCCGCTGCTCGCGCGATGGAGTTCGACTACGGTTGGTACCTCGAGCCCATGATCTCGGGCGACTACCCGGCGATCATGCGTGAGGTGGTGGGCGATCGTCTGCCCAAGTTCACGGCCGAGGAGTCGGCACTGCTCAAGGGCTCGTACGACCTGTTCATGATGAACCACTACGTGTCCAGGTCCGTCACAGACTGCGACTCAGCCACATCCCAGACGAGCTGCGATAGCCTTGCACTCGGTTATGCAAAGGATCGCGGCGTCGACGACAGTCGCGCGCCCGAGGGCTACCGCAATTCTAGCCGCAACACTGCCGGTGAGCTCAACTGCGCCTGGTTCACGGCTTATCCTCCTGGATACCTCGCACTCATGAAGTGGGTGAGTGCGCACGACCCATCGGCTGATCTCTTGTTGACCGAGAATGGTTGGTGTGGCAACGAGGAGGTTGAGAACGAGGATCAGATGTGGTACTACCAGAACTACATGGAGCAGGTTTACAAGGCTGTGACGGAGGAGAACATCAAGGTCATCGGTTACACAGCTTGGTCGTACCTGGACAACTATGAGTGGGGCTCATTCGAGCCGCGCTTCGGCCTGTACTACGTCGACTTCCCGTCAGAGATTGGCTCCCCGGACTACGTCACGCCGGAGGCATCGGACCTGAACCGCATCGCACGTCCGGCGGCCAAGTGGTTCAGTCAACTGGCCAAGACCAAGTGCATTCCCGAGGACTCGGACTCGAGCTCACAGTCAGCGTCGACGTCGACATCGGAGCCCGTGGTGTGCATGGATGCTGGCCTTTGAGCTGACCCTGGTATACTTACTGCCTGCAAGTTTTGTCAGGGATCTTATCGAACATCTTCCACCACCAAGATATTGAGCGCAATCAATTGCGAAAGTTAACTTCAACTATCAAGTTCCATTCGTTCGAAGGACCTACCTCTTTATGGATAAGGGAAACGGTCAATTAGGGGCCGGTTGGTCAATTCAAGGCCGAGGTGATTTTGGCCAGTGAGTTGGCTGTATTCAGCTTTCCTGTCTCTCATTTGTAGAAATAGTTTTAAGTACGATACCTCTACAAATTTATGCACGTTCATTTGGCGGGAGCTCAATGAACTGGTGGACGGCACCTGGTGTGGAGAGGACCTAAGGTCGGTCGCAACATTGAGTGAGGGTTTCAATCTTGCGGGGTGTTCCCACTGTTGCTGGCCAAGATGAGTGCACGGCTGGGCACTTTCACGTGCAACGGAATGAAATGAAACCCGTGGTTGAAGACGAGATCCTGAAGCTCCCAACACCGCCTCGCAAGGACATCAGCAAGAAGCGCAAGCGCATCACCGTTGGCGGGCGCCTGCTGACGCACGAGGTGCTGCAGGAAATGGAGGCTGACAACACAAGCTGGGGTGCTTTCACGCGACGCCGGTTTTGTCGACTGCGTCCAAACTAGTCACATCGTTGAGTCTTCGCTAGTTTAGTACACGCAGCAATTGGGTTAGTACTAGTTCATAGACTACAAAGCTTCCCACTGAAGAAAGTGCTTACCGAAATTGCCACAAGTGCTGTTTGTTTCTAGCGCTACCCAATCAGGCAGCGTGACGCCCGCCCTGCCGGGTAGTACCACTTCGCAGGAGACAGCTGGGGCGCGGGCGAGGGCGGGATTCGCTAGCCAGAATACTTGGTCAGCTGTACTGGGTACTTGGGGCGGCGGAGGCTGCCTTAAGACTCCAGGAGAGCCGGCGCCCCGCGTGCCATCCTGCGTGACTGTCTCCGGCGTCTTTCAAAAGTGACTACCCTTAACATTGAATAATCTATCTTATATGTATTAAATGTCAACATATTCTCTATGACAGTAGTCCTACCCCTGCTGCTGTTGAGGTCGTTCGAGCTACAAAGCATACTGAACCAAGTCAAAATCCGGCCTCTAACTAAGGATAAGCTGGAAAAATAGCGGAGACGACGGGTATTTCGGAACTGTCATATTTTGTATTTTTGACCCACTCGATTTCGAGATGCGCCCTCAAGAAATAAGCTGCTTGCAACCGGCCCCTAATTGACCGTTTCCCTTACTAACGTTAGTTCGTTTGCTCTGGCGGTATCTTGTCTCCTTGTTTTTTCACGGTTTGGCCGTATCAGGTCGGGGGGTCATCGCGAGCAACCTATCAAGGAAGCACGCTATCACTCTGAAAGTTGGTATGCATGTACATATAGGTCTGAAACAAGTGTTGGCGTAGTTTCAAGTCGTAGCAAGAAGTAGATGAAATGCTTGGGGCATGGTAAAATGTCCATTAAACGGCAAAACGGTTTAGTTTCTGTCCTTTCAGCGACTTAATGCTCTCCAACTAACGTTATTACAAGTTGTATCGACCTTTGTATAATATAGTTTTTATTTTTTATTGAATCTTCATATTATGTTCGATTCAATAAAAAAAACTAAAAACTTCCAGAAGTTGTCGTTTTTACAGACGAGTGCGAGGCATCCAGTGGGGACTGGGGCCCTACTGAAGACGGTTCGGCGTCCCAGTAGTGAACCGCTGTCTGGCAGCCCCGACAGGTGATGGCGACCACCGAGACGGCGGCCAGCAGCGCCACGAGCCGTTGGCGACCTGGAAGACGTTGGCGCGTCCGTGGAGAAAGTTTAGAAGACGTAAAACTGCAGCGCCATTGAACCGTGGATCCGCAACTCGAGTGTGAAGAACAGCATTTGTTCGAGTCGTCTGGCTTGGATGTTGTGGTGTCGGAAGCTGGTGACAACCTGTCGGTAGGTCAACGGCAGTTGCTATGTATCAGCCGTGCGATCCTGAAGAACAGCAAGATTGTGGTGCTGGACGAAGCCACAGTCAGCGTCGACTCGGCCACTGACGACCTAATCCAGGCTACCGTCAAGGAAACGTTCGTGCAGCAGTCCGTTTTGATCATCGCGTACCGCATCAACACGATTCTGCACTGTGACAAGATTGCAGTGATGGAAGCTGGTCGAGTATCGGAGTTTGATGCGCCGTCAGAGCTATTGGCACGACCGAACTCCGCATTTGTAGCGCTTGTGTAACGAACGACGTCCACGCCGTAGGTGAGCATCGCTCCCGTCTTCAGGGGATATGCCAGTGTGGCAAAAGAAGTAGCCACTCAGGACATGAAGTTCTTGCAAGAGTAACAGAAAAATAGTGGATCAAGTTTTTTGTCGTGCTATTATGTTAGTTCAACGGTGACCCGAGCGCTTGGCAAGAGAAGCAAAGATCGAGTCGGGCTGCTGCAGCAAGGATGAAGGTGCTCCAAACTCCGCGACACATCCGGCATCCATGACGGCAATCTTGTTGCAGTGCAGGATTGTGTTGATGCGATGCGCGATGATCAACACAGTCTTGTCGGCGAAAGTATCTTGAATCGTTGTTTGGATGAGGCGATCGGTAGCCGTGTCCACATTGGCGGTAGCCTCATCAAGTACGACGATTTTGCTGTCCTTCAGAAGCGCACGGCCAATGCACAGTAGTTGACGCTGACCCACCGACAGGTTCTCACCCCGCTCAGAGACGACAAAGCTCAAACCAGACCCCCATTTCGTGACTATGGTCGCTAGATGCACCTGCTGCAGTACCGACCAAATGGCTGCGTCGGTGTATTCCCCGAACGGATCTAAGTTATCGCGTAGACTTCCGCTGTAGAGCACGGGGTCTTGAGGAATGATGGCCAAGCCTCGGCGGAGGTCACGTAGTCGTACCTTCTCAATGTCAATGTCGTCGATGAAGATCGAGCCGCTGTCGAAGACGCAAATGCGAAACAGTGCAATCATGAGCGAGCTCTTTCCTGCCCCCGTTCGACCGCAGATGCCGACCTTTTCTCCCGGTTGAATCTCCATGGAAACGCCACGGAGAACCAGCGGCAAATCGGGGCGGTACCTCAGACACAAATTGTCAAAACGGATAGAACCTCGTGCGGGCCAGACAGCTTCGTTGATCGGCACGCAGTCAGTACTGTCCTTCTCGACTGGGATGGAGCGGAAGTGCAACAATCTCTCCACACTTGTCATCGCGTTATCGGTCAAGTCAACTGCGCGGACGAACCACTGAAGCATGGACGTCAGCATCAACGAATATGTGAGCGAGATACCAGCAACAACGGAGTCCGTCTCGCCTTTTGACGTAACGAGGTAGATTGTCACGACAAAAATCACAACCACCGACAACCAGTCCAAACGGATTGCCAGCCAGCGGCCAGCAGCCCAGTACGTGAAGTAGAACGAGGTATTGTCGTCGACGGCTGCCTTGTTCAGCTGTACAAACTTGTCCTGCATTTTGAACGCACGAATCGTGTGCAAACCATTCAAGGTTTCACCAAACAGATTGAACACGGGTGAGCGCGTGATACCTTCCAGTCTCTTCACTTCGCGGGATGTTTGTTTGAAGTACACGCCGGTGACAACAAAGATCGCCAACATCGGGAGATAGGACACTCCTACCCAGAATGAAGCCAACGCACAAACCACCAAGCACCCAACCAAGACACCTAAGCTCTGGAACAGCGACTGGTAGTGTTGAGGCAAAACTGAGTCCACCTGATCGAGATCGTTTGAAAATCGGTTGAGAATTCTTCCGACGGGTGTCACGTCAAAGTAAAGATTCACCGGCGCGCTCAGGACTCGCCGGAACAACTCGTCGTGCAGGTTCTTCGAGCTGCGAATGCAGGACTCCATCATAAGCAAACCCCGTCCAATAGTCACGAGCGCGCACAGAACAATGAATCCAAAGTACCACGATGCAAACGAGAGCTCCGAGTAGCTGGACGAAGTACTTTCCATTTCCTTGGCCCAGTGTCCCTGCCACCAGTCGACAACAATCCGCATTCCTTGGCCTGCAAAATACGCCGCTACAATCGTAAGCACGACGAGAACCCCATTGAATCCGGTTTCGTCGAAGTAAGACTTGTAGGTTTGGCCGCTCACTCTTCCTTTCACACGGTCTTCTCTGCTGATTAAGCCGTTTCCCTTGTGCCTGCCTTGATCATGCGCAGAGGATTCATCTGTCTTCACTGGGATTGCGTTTGCTGGTGCTGTAGACGGATTCGTCTTATCGACCTGCTCTTCGTCCTCGTATTCATCGATGACGTCCTGTTCCAGCTTGTTCAGGGTGTCTCCAATACTTTGCAGCTCTGGGAATTGAGCCAAGATATCCTCGTAAGCACCATCACCATTGATACGGCCGTCGTGAACCACAAGAATCTTGTCTGCATACTTGAGGAGATCGTAATGGCTGTTCAGCACAAGTAAACGGGTCTTATCTCGCGCGAGGTTCATGATGCATCGACTAAATATTGCGTGGGCTACGTGCGGATCTACGGCGCTCAACGGATCGTCCAGAATCAAAATGTCGTAGTTCGAGTGATAAACTGCCCTGGCGATGGCAACACGCGCCTTCTGGCCGCCACTGAGGTTGATGCCCCGCTCTCCAATTTCAGTTTGATCGCCGTCGGGGAGCGCGTGAAGATCCAACGCCAACTGCGTCGCCTCCAGCACTGCCGCGTATTTGTCAGCGTTGAACTCTTCTTCAAACAGGATGTTGTCTTTCACGGTTGCATTGCGAATCCACGATTCTTGACTGACGTAGGATAGACCTCCGCAGACGTCAACGGTACCATCAACTAGAATCATTTCACCAAGAAGAGCATTGAGCAGGCTCGACTTCCCAGATCCTACACTCCCAACGATCATGACGAGAGATCCTGCATCAATTTCAAGGTTCACGCCCTCGAGTGAAAACTCGTGTGACTGCTCAAGCTGCTCTTGCTCATTAGCAGCTGCGTCAGGGCTAACAGGACTTACGATTACGACGTCTGAAGCTCCCGACGACTTCGAAGACCATCTAAAGTGCGCGTTGCATACAGAGATTGTTCCTCTTGCCGATGAATCGTTGGAGCTCGTATCATGAACTATGAGGTTGCTGGCAGCTTTGGATTTCTTGACCTCGTCGCAGGCCAGGTACGCGTCCATACGTCGATACGTCACCGAAGCTTGAGAAAGCGATGCAACAGCGAGCGGAAACATGTTCACGGCCAACCGGGTAATATTCACCACGTTGATGATCGTGTATGCGTCCGTGACCGTGATCGTTCCGTTCATTCCCACGTAAATCCCCATGACCAATCCACCGAGGAAAACGGGGGCAAGGAAGAGCAGGATGATGTTCGTTATCTGCAGGTAGTGAAATTTGCGGTAGTACTTGATCTCCGCCGCTCGGATTTTCTCGACACGACCAGCCAGAGACTCCTCCCACGCATAAAACTTCATCACTCGGATGCCCTGCATTGCCTCGGACGTCACTTTCACTCGCTCTTCCGCAACGGACAGCAGATCTTTCTGGGCAAGGCCAATATGATCAGCTAGTTGCATCGACGTGTAGAGTACAATCACCAGCAGCGCAGCCCCACACACGGCCGAAACCCCATCGAAGAGTACCCCAATCAAGACGACCGTAATGAGGAACGCGAGAGGTGCAACGAGGGTCCATGGTCCGTTGATAACCGCGAAGAAGATGCGCTCCGAGTCCACACTCATCAACGTGGTGATTTCGCCGGTGGTGTAGGACTGTCGGGCGATGCAAGAGAGATGCAGAGCCTTGCGGTACACAATGTCCATGGCAATGGCGCGCATGTTGGCGCCCACCCGTGAGGAGAGGAAGAAGCCGTAGTTGAGGCACGTGATGCCCACGAAGGAGACTCCAACCATCAACGCCACCAGCACATACCCGTTGTCAATGCGGAAGACGTTCGGCTTATCGTCCAGAAACTGCAAAATGGCCTTGGCGATGAACGGCTGCAGCACCATCGCCGTCATGTAGACGCAGTAGTTGACGATGACAGTCACAATCTGCCAACGAAACGTCTTGAGAAAGCCCATTGCTACGTGCGGGAGGTTGAGCGGCTCTCTCGTCTGCGGTGTGTGGTGGCGACCGAAGCGTTCTTGCAGGACCTCGCACGAATCTTGAGGGGCGACGGCCCAAATGTCTTCTTTCTCAAGCACCTTCTGAGCTCCCAGCGACACGAGCGGCTGCAACCAATGTGCCGATATCACGGACAGCAATGACGCGTTCTGCAAAGGGTTCTCCCGGTATCGGAAGGGTTTCTCCTGTGCGTATCGCTCGGCTAAGCCCAGCTTCTTGGAGCGATTAGCTCCGTCATTGGATGCAGTGTTGGGCGTGGGGGGGGGGCCAACGTAGTGAGCAGAGTCCATTGCGTGGGTGAAGTCGCTTTGAGTGGCGCGCCAACAATTCGAGAATGGTACGAAGCTCATGGAGCCACTGGTTGGCGCAATGGCGACTTTCGTATCACGTTGAAGTGACTAATCTAATCGAGTCTAATCGACGCGATTGATGACTGACGTACGATGTGATTTTTGCGTCGGATCGGCAGCCTAGAGAGCGTGCTGAAAACTGTGGAAATCGTCTCTGGATCAAATTCACGAAAGTGTGGAGTTGTGCATTGAACGATTAATCTCTAGCAATGCAAAACCAGGAATGCAAGCCAAGCCACAATCGAGTGGAGGTTGGACGAACAGTGGCGGGTCCTATATACGCAAGAAGAAGAAGCGAGAAACAGAGCTAAAACGAACGCGCAGCCACCTCGCTCGGGAATCAGTTCGAGCGGAGGTTGCGGCTCTGCGTGGGGACCGAATCGGCGAAAGTGTCGACCAACAAGTCGTCGCCGGTGGTTTCCGTCGATCCCATCGCGTCGGAAGCCGCAGTGACCGTGCCCGCGCTTTCAGTGGCGTCCCCCGACACCACCTGCTGCTGGGAGGCATTGTCACCTGACTGGGTCGCCTCAGGGGTGGCAGTAGTCGGGCACGGCGTTTCCGTCGCTGCAGTTGCCGATTCCTCTGTCTGAGTGGCCGTCTCGGACTCCGGTGTAGCTGTGGTGGGGCAGGGCGTCTCGGTCGGTGCCGTTGTTACAGTAGGCAGGGGAACGTCGGTGACCGCCTCAGTCGGTGCAGGCGTCGTGACATACGGCATTGATTCTTCGTTCTGGTTGTACGAAGCCTCCGTCACTGTAGGAGTTGGAGGTGCCGTTGAACCCTGTGTCGAAGTTGGGACTGCTGTTTCCGGGACCAAGGTGATGTCTGGGCACGGGGTATCCACCGCCATTTCCGTCGGAGCCGGGGTTGGAGCAGCAGTGTCTGGGATAAAGGTCAAGGGGACATCCACGGCGGTTTCCGTTGTGCTTGGAGTGTACGGGGTGGACTGCGGAGCATCCGTCTCCGGTACCAAGGTGAACACCGGGCACGGGGTTGTCGGTGCCGGAGTTGGGGTGGTGGTCACCTCAGCCTCCGTTGCGATCGGAGTGTACGGGGTGGACTCCTCACTCTGAGGAGCATCCGTTTCCGGTACCAAGGTGAACACCGGGCACGGGGTCGTCGGTGCCGGAGTGAAGGTAACAGTGGTTGGGACGTATCCGCCAGACTCTCCCTCTTGTACTGGAGTCGGCGTCGTGGGAGCTTCGGTAGTCGTCACCGTCGTGGGAGCTTCAGTAGCAGTCACCGTCGTGGGAACTTCAGTAGCAGTCACCGTCGTGGGAGCTTCAGTTCCCGTCTCCGTTGCAGGCGTAGACTCCTCGTACTGCGTGGTCTCGGTCGTACTAGGAACTGGAGCCTCAGTCACCGCCTCCGTGTCGGGTCCAGGCGTCGGCAGCTCCGGGCAGGGTGTCTCAGTTGCGCCCTCAGTTGGCGTTGGTGTCGTTGGTGCTTCAGTGATCGTCTCAGGAGCAGCCGTTTCGGGGTACGGAGTCTCAGTCGGGGCCTCGGTCACAGCCTCCGTTTCTGGCACGTACACTGCAGACTCCTCCTGTACTGGAGGCACGGTGGTAGGAGCCTCAGTCACAGCTTCGGTTGGGGCCTCGGTCACAGTTTCAGTTGGGGCCTCAGTCACAGCCTCAGTTGGGGCCTCGGTCACAGCTTCGGTTGGGGCTTCGGTCACAGCTTCGGTTGGGGCTTCGGTCACAGCTTCAGTTGGGGCCTCGGTCGCAGCTTCAGTTGGGGCCTCAGTCACAGCTTCAGTTGGGGCCTCGGTCGTAGCCTCAGTTGGGGCCTCGGTCGCAGCCTCAGTTGGGGCCTCCGTTTCGGGCGCTTCAGTCTCGGGACAAGGAGTAGTTTTCTCGTACATCGTCGCTTCCGTTACGGTCGGGGTAAGTACCAGCATTTCCTGGACGGGGGCTGTCGTGATGGGTGCTTCTGTCACTGCTTCCGTAGCAGGAGCCGGAGTGGCCGTCGCCGGAGCTTCGGTCTGCGTGGTTTGCTGGTAGACTGGAGCATCCGTCACGACAGGGACGTTGGTGTACACCGCGGTTTCCGTCGACCCCGAGTAGTTTGGGAGGGTATAGCCCCCAGCGTTCACCACGCATGCGTGGGACGCGCAGACTGCAATCAGCGCGACGAGATACTTGACAGGCAGCATGGTGAAGGTCGGATCTTGGAGAGCGAGCGAGTCGGGTGACCGATAATCCAAGGAGGTCCTTTGTGGCAAAAGGAGAAATGTGCAATTGGAGGCGGGGAGAGACATGGGACCATGAACCCAAGGAGGAGTTTCGTTCGCGCAGCCGTTATCGGCGGTTGAGCGAACGATCGAGGAAAGGCGATTGCTGCGGTCGCCAAGGCTTGTAGCACGAACACGCCGTTCAACGCGGCCGCCAGCTCCCGCGAAAAAGAAAAAACACCGCTATTATAGCGCCTTATACTGCAGTGGATAGTCGTCGTGTTGGGAGACGCACGACACGGAGCACGCATTGCATCCACTGGCCACGGGAATTCAGCCTGATGCAAGGCGTGACTTGGGGAGCATAACGGCCCCAAAGGAAAGTCTCTGCGCCGCTTCAACATCTTCAACTTGGCTCTGCCCCTTACGTTTGAGCGATTGGACTACGAATCGCTCCGAGCGATTGAGCACGAGTACAACACTCAAGTCGAAGAGGAGGATGGTCTTCCTGTTGTGACATTTCTTCAGTGTCCTCCTGTTTCTGCCAGTGTCCTCCTGGACGCTGTAGCCGCACTCGCCGCCCATTGGTCGAATCTAAGAGATTCCAAATCACAGACATAGCCGCATACTGAGGTTCCGTTATCTCTTCGCTTTGTGCGCATCTCCGACGGCGGGAATTGCAATCCTAGCCCTTAATCACAAAGACCTCCTCGCCACACGTCAATGGACCTGACGCAGGACTCGTTCGGCGCCTCGCGCGCGGCTTCCTGGGGCTTGTGCTCGCTGCTGCTGCTGGGGCTTCTGCACACGCTGCTGCTGCACGCGACGCGCGACTTTTCGGCGCTGGCGCA
>JAHWLE010001417.1:0-11625 GCA_024679135.1 Phytophthora foliorum | reverse complement strand
CTCCTCCTCCGCGGGCAGCTCCAGCGCGTTGAGGTACGTGATGACGGACACGGCGGTGGCGGCGGCCGCGGCCAGCACCGGGTGGTCCTTGAACCACTGCACGCCGCTCGATAGCTCCTTGGCCGTGGGGAAGAAGGACGCCGCCGAGGTCTGCTGCATGGCAGGAGTGATGGTCGTCTGAGCTCTATACAGGAAATTGGCGACTGAAGGGCAGGTTTAACGAAAGGGCGGAAAGGGTGTTCTTGTACAGGGATGAAAGTGCGACTATAGTGAGCACAAGAGTTCTTGTAGAGGGAAGCGACACCACTTCAACTTGGGGGATGGGAGAGTGCTGTGGCGACGTATGTATGGGGGCCGAACCAGCCATCAATGTCGTTTTCCCTGGCGACAACAGAGGGTAAGGCGAGCACTTGCACTGCAGACTTCCACCTGCAGCAGATATTTGATTGTAAACGCGAATGAATCACACGAGTTGAGAACCATGCGGTGCGTCTCCTCATCCGGCGATACATGTATGCGGTTTAGTGGGTAGCCTATCCAACCGCATATCACATGCCACTTTGCATACACAGTTGTGCGGCTAGGTTCGGTATAAACTAATACCTTCATACAACGGATACTATCATAAGCAGCATGGCAGCCAATATTTACTATGAAATATGATTACTTTGCATTTTCAATGCCATCCATATTGCTGTTGACGAGGCGCACCACAGTACGTCTTTTTTCCGTCGGGGATTGACAGGATCAGCAGCCAGCCGCCAGAGAGAAAAGAGCGCAAAGCGCCAATCGACCGCCCGCAGCCCACGCAGTACGCCCCGCGTCGCTCTACCCCGCTCTACCCCGCCCCCCTCTGACGCTCCTTGTCCCCCCCTACCTTCCAGACCTATCGACCGCCATGTCTGACGAAGAGCAGGACTGCTGCCCGCTCTGTATGGAGGAGCTGGACATTACCGACAAGACGTTCAACGCGTGTCCGTGCGGCTACCAGGTGTGTCTCTGGTGCTGGCATCAGATCAAGAACGAGTACAACGCCCTGTGCCCCGCGTGCCGCCAGCCCTACGCCGAGCTCTCCAAGCAGAAGAACCCGCTGGACCGCGACGAGTGCGTTTTTTTTTTTGACACTTTTTGAATTTTTGACCTTTTCGACAGGTTTTCTTTTTTGACGGTCGAAAATGCATTCTTATTTTTTGACAGGGTCGTGCGGCGCACCAAGCAGCGCAAGCAGAAGGAGAAGAACGAGCGACGCTCGGCCGCGCAGGCCAAGCACTCGACCGTGAACCGCAAGAGCCTCCAGAACGTGCGCGTGATGCAGCGCAACCTGGTTTACGTCATCGGCCTGCCTGTCCTCTTCGCCGAGGAGGACATTCTGCGCTCCAACGAGTGCTTCGGGCAGTACGGCAAGATCGTCAAGGCTGTGGTGAACAAGAGCCACCTGAACGCGGACCGCGCCAACGCCACGGCCAGCGCGTACATCACGTTCGCCAATAAGGAGGACGCGCTGTGCTGTATCGTGGCCATTGACGGCTATTATCTGGACGGGAGTCTACTGCGGTGAGGGCGGAGAAGAGCTCTACCAATTGGGAGAGGAGGGAGGCTAACTGGCTGGTTGTTCGTGCAGGGCGTCGTTCGGAACGACCAAGTACTGCAACTTTTTCCTACGTAATATGCAGTGTAACAACCCGGACTGCTTGTATCTGCACGAGCTGGGCGACGAGGACGATAGCTTTACGAAGGAGGAGATGCAGTCCGGTACGAGTCGCAACGTACCGAGCAGTTGCCAACTGATAGCGATGTCGAGGCTGACTGAGTGTGGTGGTTGTGGTCTTGCCACGCTGTTGTTGCATTTACTGTAGCTTTGCATTCCGGGAAGGCGGCGTTCCGAGATATGTCGATGGCTAATGGACAGGTAGAAGAGAGGGCAGGTTCGCGGTTTCCGCCGCCGCATAGACCTGCACCATCTCGAACAGGCATGGGTGCCAGGGCTTCGTCCCCTGCAAGAGCAACTACATTGGTCAGATCACACAGCGAAGAGCCTTATGCGGATTCACAGCGGCATGCACAGAGCGCAGCAGCGATATCTAAGCTCAGACAGGCGTCAGCGGATAGCAGCAATAGTTCAGGGTCTGCGTCACCGGATCGTGTCGACACAGCAGCAGCACACAACACAGAGTATCCGCCGCTGACTCGAGAAAATTCGTACAGCAAAATTGTAACGGGTGGCCACAGCAGCAGTTATGCTAATGTAGCAGCGTCAAATCCAGCCCCAGCTCCTTCTGAAGCCGCTATACAAAGCAAAAAGCCGCAGTTGCGGGTGGACACATCTCGGAAAGAAGACACAGAACAAGCACAAGAGCAAGCACCAGAATCAGCACCTACACCAGCACCAGCTGTGGAAGCCGTGGTGGGTCCATTGGAGGCGCTCAAACTGGCCACTGGGTCGTCGACTCAGGAGCCAGCGTGGGCGCAGCCTTTCCCCACCCCATCGGTACCCCAGAGCGAAAGCGAGAAGCAGGCAACGACCAACAGCAATGCAGGCGTTTACAGTCCGTTTGGGCTCGGTTTCGAGGGAGGTATTCGTCGTGCCAGTAGTGCGAGAGAGCTCACGTCAAATTCGCCAGCATCCGGTGATGTCTGGGGATCCTCGAACATGTCTGACAACACGCTTGATGCGTTCCCGCCTGCTGCCCCAGCGATGTCTGCATCTAAGAGTTCCTCATCGTCGTTTGCGTCAATTGATGCGATCTTCAGTCAGCGAAATGACTCGTCCGAGGCGCTCGCAGGATTACTTGGTGTCGAGTTGGCTCCCAACCCGCTGTCGCATGGTGCACCCCTTGCTGCGCCGCCCAAAGATGCGCGTACCTCTCGTTTCTCGTTCGCGAACCCTGCGGACGCCGGTCGTGGCGGCATGCAGCAGTCGACAGCGCGCTATGAGCTATTGGATGGAACAACAGTCAACAACCGTAGTTCGTTTGGCGGTTTTGATGCCCCTCGTGTCGGAAATGCTCCATCGGTTCTGTTGGCGTTCCCCTCGACGCCTGATAGGTCTGGTTTCCCGTCACTAGGAAGTTCCCAGCAGCAGCTTCACCATGCGCCACCTCCGCCGCACCCGTCTAGGAGTTCGTTTGGCGGTGACTTCCGTAGTAATGACCTTGCGCTCGGTGGTAACGGTGCACTGAGCGGCGAATCTGGTGGCCTTGCGTTCCTTCAGCAAATGCTGCCGAATGTGAACATCAGCTTTGGCGGCGATTACCCTAGCCTGTCTGACCAAACATCGACCGGAATTGGTGCTCCTGTTCGCAGTGCGAGTACTGGCCGCGGTCACAGTCCAGGACGTCGACTCTTCGAGCGAAGCCAGAGCGCTGGTGGCGGTTTGGTGTCGCCGGACGCATGGGACGGAGGAAGTCTGAGCTCGCTGGGTTTTGATGGGCAGTCTAGCAACCGGCGAACTTCGAGTGGGTCCTCGTCGTTTTATGATCCGGCTTTGGTACCGCAAGCACCCGACGGATTTTCTAACAACTACTACGGGTTTAACGCATCAAGTTCGATGGCTTCCAACGACAGCGAAGGTGGGCGTCTTCGCCTGCACAACAACTTTGGAGGCGATCCTTATCGCCGATCTAGCTCGTTGATCAACAACAACTAGACAAAGAACAGAGGAAGCACATCCTTTTCGAGGGGGTTATCATTGTCATCGACCAAGATGGAAGAAACGACAATCTCGCACATGGATGGCCGTGGTAAGCTGATCCACCTGAGTGCTAACAGCGCACATATCACACACACATTCTAAAGGTGAATTGAGGACGAATATGAAGATGAAGAAGTAACGAGTCCCGCCCTGGAAGATACAACACACACGCGTTCCCGCGAATACACACCACACTCGAACAGATCTCAAGACATGAAGCAAAAAGAAAACGAGAAAAAGACAGCAGAACAGGAGGGAGCAGTGGCGACGTCGGTGCTGAACGAGCTACCTAGACGAAACATCCACACACACACACACACACACACACGGTAAGCCCCATCGAGCTTGCACTGTTAGCTACGGTAGAGTTGCCACCGTCATGTTATGCCCGAGCACATTAACACGAGTCGCTTTTGCCCCCATGAACTGTACGTCTCCTGTGCTCTGTATTTGCCTGCAGGTTCAGCGACGTTTCGAAGGACTGGGGATGGATCGTCGCCGTCGACTATTGGGGTTTACTGGTAGTCTGCGTGGAGTCTAACTCTTAGCTTCTTGCCATTCCACAGTTGAGAGTTGCAGGCTATGCTGAGTGAACGTAGTGGTGGCGATGATGTTCCCAGTACCGAAGTCGTCGATGAGTCTCAAGGGATTAGTGACGGAAACAAATTCGCTGGTGAAAACAGCTCAACCGCGGAACGGTACGATGAAATGAAAGAAGCAACAGAAACGAGCTCGAGGGTGGATGATATA
Organism: Phytophthora foliorum; assembly: GCA_024679135.1. Taxonomy (NCBI): domain Eukaryota; phylum Oomycota; class Peronosporomycetes; order Peronosporales; family Peronosporaceae; genus Phytophthora; species Phytophthora foliorum. Next base: position 7,184 of record JAHWLE010001417.1, on the reverse strand, counting down.
GGTGAAAAGTATGGACCCGATCGTCAACATATTGAGCCCGCAATGAATGAAGAGAACGAAGGCCATCCAGGACATGATGACTTCGACGATCGTGCAAGCAGCGGTGAATTTGTTGCTGCGTGGATTCGTACGAGCTTTCCAGACATCACGAGCGAATTGGAGCTGCAATCCCAGTGCTCCATCTTCGAACAGGCAGAGAAAACAAGCGAGCACATCGTGGACCATTCTGTTACACCCTCTCAGCCTGAAATATGCCTATGCGAAGAGTGCAGTTCTTTCAGTGCTGCTTTCGTTTGTGAAGACTGCACCCTCGCTCTGTGTTACAGATGCACAGATGCCATCCATATTGTACGTTAAGTGATCACTTTACTCGTGCGAAGGCCAACTACTGATTCACTTGTGTGTAGATCCCATCTCTATCGGAGCATAGCATACGATTTGGCCGATCCAATGGCGCCAACCAAGCATCAGGAGCTCAAGTTGAGACTCATTTTGAGCAGCCCCTTGCCACGAAGGTGATCATGGAATCACCGATCCGAGGTGCGACAACGCAAATGGAAAAGTCTCGACTACCACTACCTGCAGGAACAAGCATTTTCTTTCGCGCTTCGGACTGCGCTCGTTGGCCACGTGAACTGCTTCATGGTACTTTAGTAAGCCACGAGCCTGCTACGATCTCGAATGGGGACACATTCTATCACCGCGTGCTCTGGTTGAGAGGTGTGGAAGCTCTACCCAACGGGTTTTTCCGTGCGGCGCTGGCGCTTCCTGGTTGGGACATCACCAGCGACAGCGAAGAAGATATTGGTGAAACCTATTGGCCGCACGAGATTGGCGTGTTTCCAACGCACCTCGGTGCATTGCGTGCTGTCGTTACAGCTGAGCAGATTGGCCGCGCCAAGTTTCGTCGCGAGCTAGCGGGTGGACGCATACACCGATTGCGTAGATTCGAGCTTGACGACAGATACGGCGAACATATCCCGGAAGAAGGTGAAGTTGGCCAAGAAGTGTTCCCGTCATCCGAGATTCTAGATGAGATAGTTGCCGAGACGGCTGCAACACTCGGCAGTGAGTTTGGTGTGCGGCTCACACGCTCAGACGACGCGCGATTTCATCAAGCGCTCGCACAAGGCACATGGAATTTTCGCAAGTGGATGGAGACAATCGGGCGTACAGATAATTTGCGTGAAGAGGATGCCGTGCCGTACGAAGATGGCGTAAGTATTGGTGACACCACGCGTCAGGCTGACGCCTTCGACGAGGAGTTGGAAATACCCGTACCCACGCCCTGGGCTCCTGCTAGTCGGATTCGTTTCTTCATGATAGCACAACACGAGTTAGTGCCTCCTGAGCGCGTCCGCCGACAACATCTCCGCGCAATTCTGGAACAACTACTGTTTATCTACGCAGGTTTTGCTTGGCGACTTTGGCTTGAATATGTGGATCGACATCGCGAGAGAGAAGACCAGCAGAACCGTGAGCGAGCCGCGTGCGTACTACAATCCTGGGCTCGACGAATTGCTGAGAGAGAGCGGCAAAAAGAGCGTCAGCTTCTGCTAAGCATGGCAATAGGCTCTTCGGTGGATGTTCTGGAGCTGTATCGACGACGACAGATCGAGGCACGAAAGCTGTATGCTTTCCTCACACGGCAGATTGACGAGCGAAAGCGCAACGCGCTGAAAGCGTGGCGTGTAGCTGTAGGGCCCAGCGCTCCTCCTCCGCCACCAGCTATTACTTGGCATCCGAGTCACGGAATGAAGGCCATGCTGCCGAAACTTCCTCGTATGGGTGCTCGCAAACGCACAGTACAAGACAAGTCGGCCGCACCCGGTAGTCAAGTTATCATCGAAGACATGGCGACGTACAAGTTGTTCCGCGCAAACCACGCAGGCCCAGCGGATACCTCTTACTGGGTCATTCGAGCTCGGGTACTTGCTGGTGCATGCCCAATTGGTCCTGCATTTCGCGAGGCGCGGCGGCTGGTTTCACGCACCGATTTCGCGACAAGTGTACTATTGCAGCAGATTAGTGTGTTCGTGTGTCTTATGGAACCAGAGGAGCTCAAGAGCATGGAGGCGGCAGTAGGAGGTCCCGGGGCGAATTCCGACTGGAGTTATGAGTGTCAAATTCGCACCATATACGGAGCACTTTGCAGAGAGCTGAAAGGAGCTCAGACCATCAGCAAACGGCACGTAGAGCTCGCACAGCAGTTGCTGGTAGATTTCGACGCCGAAGCTGCTAACGCCGCTGCTGCTGCAATGGGAGGATCTGGTACGAAGAACAACAAGAACAGGAGATTATCAATGACGTTGCAACAGCAGCAGGAAGAGGATGCCGCAGACGAAACCAGGATGAAGGAAGCACGCGAAGCTCTCGAGCAGAAACTTCAGCTAGCTGAGCAGCAGGCTACGAAGGCTTCGCGCGAATTAGCGCGGTTGGGTATGATGCAGATCGACTTCTTGTATTTCCCTATCGCACACGACGGCGTCCCTGACAGCGATGAACTGATTGCCTTTCTCGAAGAGCAGGTCGAGTCGAGACTCCGTGAGGGCAAGAGCCTGTACTTATTCAGTCGTCTGGGGCATGGTCGCACAGGACTTGTGTCAGCAATACTGCTTGGGCGCGTGTATGGAATAACGGCATCGGAGGCTCTTGAGCGAGCTCAACGAACACATGATTGTCAGCGTCCAGAAGCACCTCGTGGTTTGAGTTTCTGCTCACCAACGACGGCACCGCAGATAGCGTTCGTGAGACGCGCAGTGGCACGTTCAATGGATCCGATCTACGTTCCTTTGGTACTGGAAAACTCCGCTGAGGGTTTCTGTTCTACACGAGTGCAGCAACGTGGATTGCTGGCTGAGCCGTACTTGCGAGACGAAGGATTCATGATCAGCGCTGCTGGAGATGTCCAGGCACGCGAACGAGAAGCACTCGAGCAAAAGCGTCTAGAACGAATTGCTCGTCGTGAAAGCACAGCTGCAGCGTTGCAGCGCGAACGCCGAAAACAAAAACACGAACATGAAATCATGGAGGTTGAGGAATACGCACAAGCGGCTCGCGAGGCAATGACAAGTATCTACGACAAGATCATGAAGGACACCTGAAGTACATTGGAATGTGGTTCATAAATGGTTTATAATATGCAAGGCTGTGAAGATCAACGAGCTGGTCGCTAGGCCATTGTTGCGTTACATGACGCTGCACTTGGCACCGCACGCCGGCTCAAGGTTCTCCACCTCAGCTTCGGCCTTCAACTTCGCCACTTCCTCTTCCTTCAACATCTTGGGCGATGCCGGAGTCGCAGTTGGGGTAGCTCCCGCCTTCTTCGGCGAAGCAGATGCCTTCGGGGACAGGACCACCGGAGCAGGAGCAGGGCCGTTAATGGCCGGTGTCGGAGGGAAGGTGGAGGCATCGGCCAGAACTGTCTTGGGCTCAGCCGGAGTTGCCTTCGCGGCAGGTGCTAACGGAGGAGTGGTTGCAGTCTTGGTCTCGGGTCGAGCCTGGGTCGTTTTGGCAGGCTCGGAGTTTGCAGCACCAGTCTTCGTAGCCTCAGCATTGCCCGGCTTCGTCTTACCAGCTTCAGCCTTCACGGGCGATGTCTTGGCCGCCTCGATTTTGGCTACTTCAGTCTTCACCGATCCAGTCTTCACCGGAGATGGAGCAGGGGCCTTTGCGTTCACGACTGCATTCTTGGGTGGTGTAGCAGGCGTCTTGGTCTCAATAGGCTTCGTCTCGGCGGACGAGTTGGTTGTGGACGCTGCACTTTCACTGCTACTTGAGACGGTGGCCTCCGTCTCGGGTCCCTCGACAACCTTAGCAGGTAGACGTGCAGCAACTGCAGCCGCATCGACAGGCGTAGCCAGCGCATTTGCAGGCGGAGCTCCACGAGGACTGGCAGGGTTGGAGCCGAAACCAGCAACGCTGCTGGAGCGGCTCATGGCGTCGACATCCGAGAACTCGCTGCTGTCAATGCGGTCAGCACGGCCCAACTCGTCCATCTTGGCAGGGTTGAGCGCATCCATGCTGGTACGACGAGCCTGCGGGTTTTTGATGTACCTGTGCGTCTCCGTCCGGGGCTTCCCGTCAGCGTCCACAGCACGCTGGAAGCTGAAAGTGAGGGCCGTGCCTTTGGCGCCGCAGGTGACCATGCCACCGGGTGTGTCGCTCTTGGGCTTGACGACGTGCGTCAACAAGTGATTGAGTGTCTTGCGGACACGGTTCGAGTCCACGACGCGGAGGTTCAAGCTGTCATCACCGTAGTGAAGACCAGATGCGTTCGTGCAGCCCTCTTTCTCCACTTGGATGTACATCTCACCCTTGGTAGCCGCGATCTGCAGACTGATGCCTTCGCGTTGACCCGCCACCTTGTTGTTCAGCGAGTACGTGCTGCCATCTTTTCCGTCCGAGGTACGAAGCACGAACGGGGTCTGGTAGGTCAACGGGGTGCCGTTAGGCTGCTGCTTCTCACCGCGAATCGGGGCACTGTTTCGGACAAGGCATCAAGTTAGCACTGGTGTTGGAAGTCAACTCCCGATTTCGAGGAGGCGTACATGATGAACTCGGCTTCGACCAAGCGGTCCTTGACCTCGTCCTTGACGGGAGGCACCACCAGTAGCTGGGTCTGGGTTTTGCCCGGCAGTTCCAGGAAACTCAAGCACGAAAGCGTCGCGTTCTCGACGAACGCCGACTTGGTCTGCAGCTTGACGACATCGCCGAATCGGATGGGCTCGTTGACGCTGCTCATGGTTGCTGGAAGAGGCGAAGACGAACTAGTGCTGCAGAAAGCTGGAAAGTTTGGGAATGAGAAGGCAGGAGACTGCGCCTTTCAGGACGTTGGGTGTACCAGCCCCCACCACTATTGTTGGCCAGGTTTCTCTCGGCTATCAATAGTGATACGTCCTGCTTGTGCCTAGACTCTTAGCAACCAAGGTGGCTTTGGGGCACGAGAATAGCTGCGACTTGAACAAGTCTCACGTGGCGGGGATGCATTAGCCTGTATTTTTAGTCGAAGGTGTCCTTGGTAGGATAATTCCTTGGTCTCTGGGCGAGAACGGCAAGACAGAGAGGTGAATGCATAAGTGCTGAGGCCTCGATCCCCACGCTGGCATGGTCGATAAATGGATATTTGACGATACTTCAGTTGAAGTGCCTAAAGATGGCAACCATGTTCACCATCATCTTGTAAGAAAATGATGCTGCTTGGACAAACACCAGCGCTGGGCGCCGTTGAAAGACTAGTATGGATATTCATTTTCTCTTTTTCATCTTATGCCACTCGCAAAGCTAAAACTAAATGGCGAGTTCGCTGGTCGGAGGGTGCATCTCCGCCTCAGCGCCGAGCTCGCTTCTCTTCTCCGTGCTTGAAACCCTTGAAGCGGGCCGTGCACCCTCTTAGCTAGCTCGCTCGTCTTGCTCTTCTTCCCATTCTTCTTCTCGTACACAACACACACCGGCACGCGCTCTCTCGCTCGTGTCGTCTCCCTCACCCACTCACCGCAACGGGGTTTTCCAACGAAGCTGCGTCGGCCGAGACGATCACGCCCGGCATACTTTTTGATGCTGCTCTCGTTATTCCCTCGACTTGACAGCTTTCCCCGCGCTGCTCGCTCTTGCCCTTGACTTCATCATCGTGGGGGCGGGTTGTCTTCTAACAATCGGACATGCCTCAGGGCCACCATCTTCGTCACTACTTGCTTAGTTCAGGTGCTCGTTGCCGGGCATGTAGGTGAAACCGTCAAAGTGCGCCTGCGCACGATGCGTTGCGCCCAACTCCTGCGTGACTGGCGAATCGCGCGCCATCTCACGCGTGAAAATGTTGGCAACGTTGCCGGTATCAGCCTCGCTGCTCACCACGGGTTTGAAAGGCGGCTCAATCTCGCGCTTCAGCAGCTTGTCGAAGTCGATGCTAGCAAAGAACGGATGGTCCATGATTTCCTGCACGCCCGAGGGGCCTGAGCCTAACCGCTTGGCCGGGTCTCGGCGAAGCAGACCCGTCAGCAGGTCCTTGGCGTCCTCCGAGAAGGCCTGAGTGAATACCACATCTCGGTGCAGAATGTTGTGGAACATGCGCTTTCGGTTGCGGTCGAAGAACGGAGTCTGACCAGTCATCATTTCATACAGCAGCGTACCGAAGCCCCACCAATCCACAGCCTTACCGTAGGGCAAACCCTTCAATAGCTCAGGCGCAATGTACTCGGCCGTACCACAGAACGTCTTGGCTCCGTCGGGCACATCAACGTTCTCCTTCGACAGACCAAAGTCCGTAAGGGCGATGAAACCCTTGTCGTCCATTAAGATGTTTTCGAGCTTCAGGTCACGATAGGCGATGTTCAGCTCGTGCAAGTGAGACATAGACATCAACAACTGTGCTGCGTAAAAGCGAGCGCGTTTCTCCGAGAACTTGCGCGACTTGCGCAGGTGGAAGAACAGCGAGCCACCGTTGTAGTAGTCCATGACCAGGTAGAGCTTGTCCTCGTTCTGGAAAGCGTACCGCAGACGCACCACGAACGGGTGATCAATATCACGCAGGATACGGCGCTCGGACTTGGTGTGCTCCACCTGGTTCTTGGCGAACACAGACGCCTTCTTCAGCACCTTCATGGCGTAGATAGCATTCGGGTTGCACGACCCATCCGGAACCTTCTTGCGCACGAGCATAACCTTACCGAACGCACCCTTACCGATAACCTTCAGCAGATCGAAGTCCTCCACACTGAGCTTCGAGTTTTTAGGTGGCTCAGCGTTCGATTCCGACCGGCCGTTGTTGGACATGCTAGACATCTGCGTATCTGAGCGGTTGCGGCTTTCCGTCGAGGAGGATATCGAGGTCGTCATGGCGTCACTTGTGGTGCGGTTGAAGCGAGGGTAGTTCGGAGGAGGCTGGGTAGGCGCCTGGTTGGCCCGAGGTCCTTCCGTCGCACACTCTGTGCACACACGCTGCGCCGTACTAGACCCCGGCAAGAAGAGTCGGTCGCGCGAGCAGGCGTTGCAAACAGCGCGGTGGCACATGCGACAGTGGTGACGCCGGTCGAAGAGCGTAAAGTGGAACAAGCACAGGTTACAGTGCTTCTCGCTGTTGCCCATCTTGGAGCTGTTGGCTTCACGGCGCGCCGACTCCTGGCGCTGCAGCTGTGGCCCACCGGGCACACCAGCCCCGTTTCCAATGAACGCGGGGGCCGAAGCGG
>JAHWLE010001416.1:0-11637 GCA_024679135.1 Phytophthora foliorum | reverse complement strand
CTCCATCATCATCTCGGTGCGCGCCTTCCTGCAGGGCCGCAAGAAGAAGGAGGCAGCGTACCAGGAGAACCTGGCCCCCATGGGCGCCAAGAGCGACGTCGAGACGCTGGAAGTGACCCCCGACAGCGGCTACCTTGGCGCGGCCCAGTTCAAGTACGACCCGGACACGGACCGCGCGCCCGGAGGCACCCGCAAGGCGGACGAGCGCGAGTTCACGCTCTGATCCGACTTCTAACGTTATAGCGCGGCCAGGACCAGCGCAATCGCGAGCGACCTAGTTTAGCTTTTCTCACTTGAATGTGTGAGTCTTGTCTGCGGAAATGTCGACGGCCGCGTTGAAATCGCTACTGCAGTAGTGGCAAAATAGCAGACAGACTCAGCTCTCCAAATGAACTTATGTGCAATATACCCCAAGCAGTTCGTTGTTTGCCCTTCTTGAGCACTTGACTTTTGCCGTGGCGTCCCGATGCGAGTCTACTTCTTGCACAAACAATTTGAGCAAAAAGCCACAATGTTATCGGTGAAAATGGGATTGAATTCTCAATAACTTTCAAGACGAGCCCCGCGTGTTGGCATGGATCGACCAGCACTCATAAAGGGAGCCTTGCCATTGCTTAAACACTTTTTGCTTGATGAAGAAGGTCAAAAGAGTCAGACAAGCCGAGCAAGCATGCGAAAAGATTATGAAGATGGCGATGTGAGGGACATCTCTAATTAGGGCTGTTTCGTGGGCACCTTAAATGGGAGCATGGTCATATTTGTAATAAAAAGGTAACCTTTGGCCCAAATTTCGTGCCCAAATTAGCTCCTCCTCGGCTGACACGGCAGAGAACAGGGTTATTTTCGTAATAAATAATTCATGCATCTGCACGAAAGTCTGCACGAAACCGCACGAAAGTACTTTCGTGCATTGCACAAAACGGCCCTATCTCTAATTGTTTGCAGCAAGCTGCTGCATGCCCACTGTATTTCTGCTGGTTAGGTGTATTATAATACGTGCACAATGAATTACGACAGATGCTGTAATTATCTGAAATTTATTTCAGAGTATATCCGTGATCAGATTCTCCGCTCAAAAAGCATATTTGTCAAAAATCGGAAAAGTCAGCTTCAGCACTAGCTCACCAGCTCATCTCCAAATCTAATAAACCCTCAAGAGCTGACAAAAAAACGTTAATTTTTGCTTTTCGTCGGAATCCTCTCATATAGCAACTTCAACCTGCTAACTTTAGAGATATCGGCAGTAACTTGAGCCATAATCACTCCAATCGCTAATATAAACTGAAAACTAGTCGAAATGCTGCGTGTTGCTTGTGGTGTGCTCGCTCAACATTCACGCGACAAATGAGAAAATTACTTTAAAATTATCACTAGCTTTTCAATTATGACAATAGGATCCGGGTTCGGACAAGTGCATCAGGAACTCCAGCACCAGTAATTGCTACGACGACCGCGATCATATCCATTTCGCCACTTCATAGCGGCAAGTTCGTCTTCAAGGGCTCATGCGCAGCCTCGGCCAGTAGTATCTGGACATGCTGAACACGTCTTCGGCTCGGACTCTGTGGAGCACACCAACATCGTGGCGGCTGGAACCGCCATCGCCACCGACGGCGAAAAATCAAGGCCAACAAGGAGCCCGCTACAAGTGTCTACATTATGCTTGTCAATATCCAATCGTTTTGTCGGGATTCCGAAAATCATCTCGCTCTTCGTTCGTTGTGGCATATTCACCAAATATTCCTCTGCCCATTTCACTATCCAAGTGTATCAATGCCCACTAGTACCTGCATTTTCGCTCACACCAGAGAAGTGCCAAGGACACAAGGTTCAAAAGGTCATTGTTGGACCATTACGTCATCCCACGAGAAAGACGCCGCAGTGATCTTCTTTCTACGTGGCAGTCACGCGCACTACAACTCTGGAGCACCTATATCTCACTGAAAAACTAACGGTGAAGTATCTGAGCTATTTCACTCCTAACAAAGCTGGTCTTCAAGAAACACGCCGACTCGAAGCTCTCGAACGAGAATGTGATGAACGTTACCAGCATGATTAACGCATATACAACACCATTTTCATTTCATTTTTTTGAATTTCAAAGCTCACCCGGGCCCGCACGGCCTTGTCATCTACGGTGTCGTACTTAACAATTACCCCGTAATACAGTCCTGCACCGCGTTTTCGACACCTACGTGGTCTTATAACCTGTACGCCCTAATACGTAAGAGTATTACACGAACAGTGCCCATCGTTCTGTACAAGCTCATCAAAACTTATGAGCCTGGCAGTGTAAATAAGTTCCACCCTGTCGAAAACGCGGTGCAGAACTGCATCGCCACCATTGGCAAATTTAGCCGAAATTCAACTTTTAAAAAATGGTAACAAATCCTCAAAGCAAAGTTGAAGCTATCGCAGAGAGCAAAAAGACAATCAGAGTGTGCTCACACTCGAGATATTAGACTCGATGAAACAGGGCAGCGTAATCGAATATGCAATCGTGTTTTCAGACAAGTTAACTACCGCATTCGTCAACCCCCGTGGAACTTGGCCAGAGAGGTCAGCTAATCGATGAAAACAAATTCGGGGGGCAGCCCATTGACGAATACGGTAGACAGTCCACATTTTTCCAACCCCACCTTAGCAAAGGGCAAGTGCGAATGCACTCGCGATCGCCATCAACACCGATGCACCAGACGTCACCACACCCGCCGCCGAGTTCGGGTTCGATCCGGAGGAAGACGATGTGGAGGACTCAGACCTCAGTGACGAAGCCGTCGACCCACCCGAGGACGAGTCACCAACGTCCACTGACGAAGTAGACGAACCCGACAATGAACCTCCCAGGGAGCTGGTTGTGGTCGAGGAGCTGTTCGTCACTGAGGACGAAGAGGCATCAGTTCCATGGGTCGACGAGCTCGAACTGGTGCCTGCGTTTCCAGTCGTGCCTGCCGCACCAGTTGTAGATGTAGTGGTGCTTGAGTTTCCAAGCGTGCCAGCGGAAGATCCAGTGGTTGAAGTGCCTGATGCACCAGTCGTAGATTTACTAGCATTGCCACCACCCGTTGAAGATCCTGTCGTGGTCGTGCTCGTAGGAGGCGTGGCCGATCCCGATGTTGTTGATTCGGTTGAACTTGACGTGGTCGATGTCGAAGCTGATCCGGTGGTGGAGGACCCGGGGCACACCACCGCCTCACCACTGCACATCTGACCGCCAACGCAGCTAGTGAGGGTGTACTGGCAGCTCGTGGAGCAAATCACAGCAATGGCCGACGTGTCTGTGGTGCAGGAGCAGCTCTGGCCACACTCTGACATGCTGCTGCCATCGCCAACGCGGTTGCACAGGGTGTTGCAGTCTTCAGACGGAGTGACACCGTTGCTCGCAGTGCACACACGGCGGGCGCAGTTGCCCTGTGTAGACTGGAGAAGTCGCCCAGGGTAGCTTTGAACAGGAGCGGTGGCCAGCAGCAGCAGACTCAAGACGACCGGGAAGGCGCGAACCATGATGACTGGAGAGATGGTGCTTGGTGAAGGGCTCTTGGTCCTGCGAAGGAAAGCTGGGTATCAACTCCAGTAGGAATTGGAAAGTGAGCTATGCCGATCGAGGGCTCAATTGGCCTGACAGACTTATTGCTGGCTGCCAGAGGGCATTGAATGCTGCCTCTTCCACGTCTTCGCCTCCTTGGCATTCAAATTGACAGCACATGTGGTGGACTCTGCCCCTTGCTTCCTTTGGTGTTGCGCGGAAAAGCAGTGCCATGTGCGACTTATCACGGTGGGTGTCGTTGGTTTGGCAACAGCACTTTTTTGAGCAACACAGCAACGTCACTGAAGATATATTACAGTGAGCGTGGCGTGCGCGATTCGATAGCTGAGCAACGCCCCAAGTAAAGAAGCTTTTGTGTGGTGCAAATTTTGCAGCTCGCCACGATAGCCCCTTCAGCTGCTGAGCCGTTATCCGGTCGTGTTAAGCGAATGCTCGAAAGTGCTGTTTGCCATCCGCAAATGATCCTGCAGGAAGGGTTGGCGAGCGAAAAGCTGCAGTTGAATCAGGCACCAGCCGAGTAACTGTGGCAGTGCATTACATGGGTTACATGACACAGCACGTTGGCGCATGAACCGAGGTGCCATTATAGAATCTCTGGCAAGCTTGTGTGCAACTTGGGATAAGCCCTTGTAGAGTTTGACTCTGCGATGGCGAAATTTGGGAGATCGTTTAAAGTCAGTGGCAATCGAGATCTTGGATGGTAAGGCTCACCGTGAGCAGGGTCCAGCAGTGTCTGCTGACAGTCGATAGTATCGACTCGATACTACATCCCCGCGCTACGAATCACTTCAACCATTCCACCCACGACTATGCACTCCTGCAGGATGTGGTGCAGAATTCTAACCGAAGGAAGCTTCCTTCATCTCGCTAGCAGCTACATGCACTGCCAGCTCGGGTTTACTATCATAGGAACGGTAGTCGCCGCAAGGGCCCTCACCAAACTTTGTCGTGCGCTCGACATAGAGATTGATGAAGAAGATGACGCGGAAGCAGCTCAGACCGTGCATACACGGCATCTTCATACAGTCCCCGGTCGCGTTCATCGCCTCGTGCACCACGGCAAGCTCCTTCCACAACTCTTTCTGTCATCAGTGCAATTAGCTTGCGCTAACGTAACAGCCAGTTCTTGCCCCAACTTCAAACGCCAGACACCCCAAGTAAGGTTTCCTTTGACATTTCGATGTCCGTGGACATTCAGAGTTTCGTCGGAGGACTTTGTTGGACTTGCAGACTAATGACTGGCTGCCAGAATACTGCTAGCGAGTCTCTTTCGAATACTACCTCCTCCACGTCTAGGTCTCCTATTACAGGAAAAGCACTGCCATGTGCCACTGTAGTACGTCCAGACGTAAGTTCGCATTGTTTTTGGTGGATTCACGGAGTAGAAGGAGGCATGGCTACAACACTAGCGCTGCCGATGCCTTGGTATATTTGAAGGTCGCCATTACCACGAGCGCTAACATCGTTCATCTCATCTCGAAGCTGTCCTCGCGTTGTTGTCACCCCCCAAAAATCACTGCAACGCTGTTGACGCGCATCCACTTGCGACAGACCACGCGGATGGTTCTCGAACACTAGACGTTTCAGCGCGAAGGCGAGCTTCAAGCAGTTTTCAAGCAGTTTTCTGGTATGATGATTTTGTCGCCTCCCCTGCAGGAGTTGATGCGATTCATGGCCATACATGCACTAGCAGTTTAATGCCCAGGATAGGAGCTACGATCTCGAGGTACAGTTGAAAAACTAGCCAGTGCACGACGTTCACTTCCAGTGAATCCGTCGTTCAAATTGCGAACTACCCGAGAACTGCGAAAGGCGATACCCCGCGTTAAGTGATGTGCTGCGGTTTTAGAGTTTTACTATAATTTGTATGTAACCAAAACTTGGAAGCTGATCTTGCATTTTCATCGAAATAATACTACCTTCACTATTGGCCTGAAAAACCGAAAAACGACCACGCTTGCGTTGCAGTTGGTGCTGACCGTCATCTCTGCAGCTCACGTGCCGCCCAGCACCGTACGAAGTCTTGCACTCATTGGAAACTCAGTAGGGCTTGCAAAATGCCATATACATTTATGTTTGTTTTGTAGACCGATCGTTTTTCCAGCAGACCATCCGTCCTCATATCATCCGTCACGTAATGGTGCCAGCGCAGCGATCTTGTCAATGCCAGCGGCTCAACCTGCTTCTTCGGCTTACACACGCAAGCACCTTGACGGATTCTTCGCGCATCACCATCCACATTCGATGGGAATGTTCACTTTGGGTACCACATACTATACCACAACTGCGTGCGAGCACCCTGAACAATGTTCAGTGAACATGACGCGAGACTCAACCCACTCAGTTATATGCACGAGCATACTCTCCTCATTCAACACTTACTAGTTCTTCGTTTCCATCCTAATCTGCGTGGTTCATACATATGTAGCCTTGGTGGGCGTGGCGCCTGAGTTTCTTCGCCGTGTAACGATCGAAAAGCATCAATGCTTAAAATTTCTGCGCGGAGAATTCTCCACGCAGCAATAGACCGCTGGCAACGATTTCAACGGCTCACCTACAGCTCGCTGCTGACTCGAGAATATATATTTCCCAATCCAAACAAACCAAAACGACGTCCGCCATGCTGACCGCACCCAAAAGCTGCCCGCGCTCGTGTCTATTTATCGTGCAACACTCTTTCTCGTCGCATTTCAGTTCCTTCCCCATCCCAACCGGTGGTCTGCAGAGCTTGCTTTTTACTCGGGGGCATCGTAATCGTACTTACGACGGCTCTCCAGTCCGGAAAACTAAGAAAAACCTAACAATAAAAACGGCGTACCCCCCTCTGTACGGGCTTCACTCCCAGATTCGCCTCCATCGAGCTACTTTGAGCCCTTTCGACAATGATGGCGCTATCTGAGCGGCCCACCCGGAAGGCCAAGCGGACGGACGTGGACTACGCCGTTTTATCCTCGGGCCAGCAAATCCCAGAGTACTCGACCGAGGAGGACGACTCGGCCGACGAAAGTTACGGCACCAACAAGAAAAAACGCCGCAAAGAATCGACCGAGTGCTTTATCTGCCACCGGCCCCCAAGGACCTACCGAAACACTATGCTCCAGTGTGACAGCTGTTCCCGACTGTACGCGTGCCACCCACTATTTTATTAGAATTGGGTACCATAGTTCACTAAAAGTTGCTATTATATGTATTTTGTATTTTGTTGCTCGGGGGTCCGGTGGATACAGGTACCATGCAGCGTGCGGCAAACCTTTCCAGTCGGCGTCCATTCTGGGCAATACAAGTTGCTACGAGTGTCTCCAAGAAGCCAAGGTGGACTCGTTGAGTTCGCTGCCTCGCAAAACGCTGGACTCCATTGCCGACTTTGTCAAGGTGCTCAAGAAGGCCAAGAAGATCGTGGTTATTGCAGGGGCAGGGATCAGTGTGTCGTGCGGCATCCCAGACTTCCGCTCGAAAGACGGAATTTATGCCATGGCTCGCAACATGGATGTGGTGCTGCCGGAACCCGAGTGCTTGTTCCAAATTGACTACTTCCGAGAGGACCCGGCACCATTTTTTGAAGTGGTCCGCAATGCCTTTGCCAATTCGCCCAAGCCGTCACCGACGCATTGGTTTTTGAGGCTACTACAGGACAAGAAGAAGCTGTTGCGTGTGTATACGCAAAATATTGACGGATTGGAGGAAGCGGCCGGAGTGACAAGGTGCATTCCTTGCCACGGCAGCTTTGCGTATTCGGCATGCATGCGGTGCAAAAAGCGCGTGCTAACGAGCACTCTGATGCCAGTTATTCAGGCGGGAGTCATCCCTTCGTGCTCAGAACCAAACTGCCGCGGTGTGCTGAAGCCAGAGATCACGTTCTTCGGGGAGATTTTGGACGACAAAGTGAGCACGACAATTACGAAGGACCGCTTGCAGGCAGATTTACTTATTGTTATGGGCACGTCACTCAAGGTTGCGCCCGTCATGGAGATCCCAGGGTATTTGCCCGCACATATTCCTCAAGTGGTGATCAACAAGACTGTGCTCAAGAAAAAAAAACTGAAATCGAAAAAGCTTTCAACGGGCGGAACTATGAGCCGAATCAGTAGGAGTAGAGGCGACGACAACGAGGCCACTGACGAAGAAGAATTTGATATGTCACTTTTGGGCGATTGTGACGATATCATCCGCTATATCTGCAAGCAAGTTGGTTGGGCGTTGGATCCGAAGGCGATCAAGGCCGCTAAGAAGAAGCCTCTCATTCACCGTAGTGAAATAATCTCTCATCAGGATACCACTGGCAAGCGTGTGTACTGCTTTGGCGAGTGCCAGTGTAAAAACAAACTAGCTGCTGGTATGAATGGCGATGATGATGACGAAGAGGAGGAGGAGGAGGAGGAAGAAGAAGAGCTTGGAGACGAAATCGTGTGGTACGTTCAGTATCAATTTTTGTGACGGTGTGTATTTACTCTTCCAACATGAATGCACTGATGTGGCAATACAGCAATCGGTGCGAAGAGCGCATTGATACGGACGCGGAACCTGGTCCTGGAGTCAAGACTATCCACTACCGTTGCAAGTAAGTTTGCGACGTTGAAGTGTTGAACTTCTAACGAAACTGATTAATCTAACTTGCGAATTTGCTTGCAGTGACTGCTTCGACTACGATCTGTGTGGAGATTGCTACCCCAAGAGGAGCTTCAAGCACAAGAGCGGCAGACATCGGTTCACGCAGTGCTTATAGAGTATCGATAGCTCCCCTTACTTGGCATGATATTAGGCAGTTTATACAACACGCCACGATGATAGATAGTGTAAAGGGCTTCCTCACGTGCACGTTTGACGATGCTTAGGCTGTCGATCCTGGAATTCCGCGTAAAGGACACCGATCTTGAATTGGTAAGATCACCGTAGGAATCGCAATGCTGACTCGAATAACTCAGACGGAGCAGCGTCAGCAGTTGCTGATCGAGTTGGCAACAAGAAAACGCAGGCATCTTCGTTCTGTGCTTGAAATGCGAAAGTGAACAAGAACCTTCAACCACTTATTCAAAGATTCCACATATTCATTCCTCACCACTTACTTCAAATGGAAATGGCATGGGGACGGAGATTGCTTCAATAGCGTTGCTTGGTGCCGACAGCACGAAGACGTTCGCGAATACGAAGTATAACCCAGGCGCCGCGGCACTTGAAGACATTCAGCAGTGACTGTGAACATGCCACACGCAACAAGGCGAGAATCGTGAAATTTAGGAGCTCATTTTTCCTCTTAAAAGCAAAACGAGTGCATCAACTCGGCGTTGGTCTGCTCGTTCGTCGCTTGCCTAGGATATTGCGGCATCGGAGGCTGGTCATGTTCATCAAAGCCCGGTCGATCCGGTCCATACTCGGTGGGAGCCTTGCTGCTGTTCAACGGTAGTTGCTGGGTTGTACTCGAAACAAAAAAACTGGATGTTACTGCCGAAGCTGCATTATCACCCGTATCGGAGTGAGTGGGTCGACTTGGTCCGCCATCGTTGGCTTGGATGTTAGCAACGCTGTCCAGCCCCGACTGTTGCGTCACATACGGAATATAATCAATACTCCTCGAGTCAGCGTTGCTCAGCTTGTGCGAGTGTTGCATACCTGGTGTACGCCTTGAAGCGCGTGAGCCACCACTTTCAGCTAGCAAAGCTCGAGCCTTGGCTTTCTTCGCCTTTTTCTTCTTGAGCTTGCGTCGGAGTCGTTCCTCTTCAGATGACGAAAGCGACGAGGAGGACGATAACGACGATGACGACAGATATGAAGAGGAATCACTGCTATCATAGGTCCGTCGAGACTTTGCAGCCTTTCGCTTTGACCGGCGCATCCTTTCCTTCTCCCGCTTCTTTTCCCTTTCAGCTCTGCGGCGTCTGCGACGACGGTTGTCTTCATCCGAGGATAACGACGATTCAACCGAATGGCTGGGTGGGAATGACAACGTGTTCGGAATATCCCAGTCTTGACGGTTCTCAGTTTGGTTGCTAAGTTGACTTTGAGACGACCCTGATCCAGGCATCGATTTTTTTGTGAAGATTTTAACTTCGGGAGCTTTCATTGGTGAAGAATACTTGCGGTACACTCTTGAAGACGGCGAGCTTGCGTTAGAAGATTCGTCGTCACTGTAAGCTCGTCGCTTGGAATACCTTTTCGATTTACGGCGACCACATTTCTTCTCATCACAATTTTTGCGAAGACGATGACGCTGCTGCAGCTCTGCCGTCGAGTCCGAAGAATCCGACGTTGGCAACGCGTTTTGTACAACTTGGTCCAGTTCTTCCACGGAAAGCCGAATAGTTCCGAAACCAGTCGCTCGTCGATCATTAGCTTCCGTAGCATCATTCGCAGAGTTGACACCATAAACAGTGTAGCCGCTAGAAATCCCCGAATTTACTGCCTGCTTCAATTTTTTCTCCTTCAGACTCAATTCACTCATCAACTGAGATGCAACATCTTCCTCTGCCTTCACACCTCGGTTTTTGAAACTCTCCGGAAGGTCCGAATCCGAGTCCGGCTCCTCTTCCCGCTGTTGGTCTTGCTCCAGTCGACTTGCACACTGTTCTCTCCACTTTTCTTCTCTCTCCATCTGCTCTCTCAATCCAACACACTTCATCTCGTCCTCCTCCATCTTTTTCCACTTTTCCTGCTGCTTCAACTCCATTTCCCTCCTCTCAGTTTCCTGTCGCTCCCGATGTTCCTGAATCCTCCTCTGCATTTCTTCCTCACTAGGTTGCGAATATCGTCTCTCAGGTATCGATGTTTGTACATTTTGTTGCAGACAAATTTGCAGTCGGATTTGGCCCGACGGCTTGTCATTCTTGTACAAAGGAAACCAGTCGTCGGCAGTAACGCCAAGTTGAAGTTGCCGCAAGTGGACGACGCAGGCCCCGATTGCCGGACTGTATAACAGAACGTGGTTCTTCACTCGGATCGTCAGGATTTCCGTGTTGGCGTCTCGGACGTTCATCTGGAACTTCTCGTTCCACTCGGGGTTGTCCCTTTTCGCACTCATTTGCACTTTTGTATGGAAAGTTTGATGACTGCTTCCTAGTCTGGCTTGTTTCTCGATGTTCACGAGCGATTTCCCTTGGCCGAAGCCGCCGATCATGGGCGTGTCTCCTAAGTACAATTTACAGTAGGAGCCTTGGGCCACAGCCGGCAGGTGCTGCGCCGAGTGCACGCGTAGGTAGAGCGTGAAGTTGCCGTAGAGCGACCGGAGCGACGACGCGCTCACGGGTCGAAGGGCGCTCGGGGACGACGATTGGTTGGATGGAGATCGCGACGTGGCGGACGTCAAGCCCAGAGACGCCGTGAACGCTCGGAAGCGAGACGTTGCTGGGGGCGCGTTGTGCGCCATAGTGGATGCAGATTGCGGAATGGGTCCGCAGAGGCAATGTCAAGAGGGAAAGTGAACCCAAAGTATACTGAACACAAGACGTTAGGTTCAACATGTGTGGTAGAGGAACAGACGCCATGTATTCGGGCAAGGGGCAACTCTCTCTTTTCATAGATTTCCATCCTCATAGTGTGAAGGGGAAACTCAGACATCAGTCCCATCAACAGGAGGCTTTCTGATAAAACAACGCCCAAGACAGGAACTACCGTCTTACACCGCATATTAGACAACAACGCTGTTCGGGTGTTCTATTTGTTTATAACACTTATATGTGCTATACGTCGAACAAGTCGCTGAATTCTGAAGAAATACTTGATGGTACGTACTTTTACTCTGTTTTGGTAGCCTGCAGGACTCGTTGATACTGCGGATAATTATCTCCCGGCCACAAAAACATCAACTTTTTTTAGACCGGCCCGGAAACGAGCAGATGGTACTAATTGATTGGATGGTAGCCTTGAAGCTGTTATAGTCACGGTCAGATTCTAGAACGTGCACGTTCATCGTTGCCTGGAATTTGTTAGAGACAGTTAAGAGTATTAATAACCCTCGTCAGCTACGAAGACGAGGAAGGCATGCACGCCTTTCAACAGCGTTGCTTCATTATCATTCAACCATGGAACCCGGCAAGGTCGATCGCATGGCCAAGTTTGGCCGGCAGACAATCAACATACACGACGTCTTCGCTACGGCT
>JAHWLE010001415.1:0-11644 GCA_024679135.1 Phytophthora foliorum | reverse complement strand
GTGACGGGGTTTGAAAGCTCTTCGCAGTACGTTGAGGAACAAGCGGCGGGCATGTTCCCCAAAACACTGCGCAACATGTGGGCCCTCTCCAGCACTTTCAACGTGATGTACTCTGTACTGGCGCTGGCAGTTGTGCCGCTTGACACGATCATCTCGAACCAGTCGACGCTGTTGTCGTACATGGGAAGGCTGAGTGGCGGTCGGTGGCTGGAGATTCTCGTGGCTATCGACGCGTTTGGTGTGCTGGCTGGTGCGGTTTTGACGGCGTACGTTGGCATCAATGGGCTCTTCCAGCGTCTGGCAATCGATCGAGTGCTACCTAGCTTCCTACTCAAGGTGAATTCGTGCCGCGGCACTAACCACTTTATCATCTTGGTATTCTGCGTCGTGGCTTCGAGTCTGGTTTTCATCTTGAATGCCGAAGTGACGGTGTTGTCTGGTGTCTTCGCACTCGCTTTCCTCTGCGTGCTGCTGTCGTTCACGATTGCGTGTTTGCTACTGAAGATCGGTCGAGAAGAAATTCCCCGCAAGAAGACCACGTCATGGACCAACACGTGCTTCTGTCTGGGAATGATAACGTTGGGAATTCTTGCGAATGCGTTCTCGGATATCAAGGCGCTGTCGTACTTCTTCATCTACTTCGCTGTCTTCTTCCTGGTGGTGTTCCTGATGCTGACCCGCGTGAGTCTGCTCAGGGGATTGCTCTACATTTCGCGTAAGCTGCTGCTACATTTCCAAGGTCAAAGCGAGTCAGCGTCCATGCAGCAGCTCTCGGTTCAGGGTCAAGCTTTTGTGGGCAGTGTGAAGATTGCCAAGACGATCGAAACGATCAAGAACACGCCTGTGGTCTTCTTCTGTAAGGTGGCAAACTTACCCAAGATCAACGAGGCGGTGCGGTACGTGATGCAGAACGAGCACACGTACTGCCTGCGACTAGTTCACGTGTGCGAGCCGGATGCGCCTGTACCGCGTGAGTTTGAGCACGTGGTGAACTTGTTTGACCACATTTATCCGTCGATCAAGATTGACTTTATTGCGGTGACTGGAGCGTTTGATCCGGCGATGGTGCAGTGGCTATCGAAATCGATGGCTGTCCCCACGAACATGATGTTCATGTGTTTGATCCGGCGATGGTGCAGTGGCTATCGAAATCGATGGCTGTCCCCACGAACATGATGTTCATGCGTCAACCCGCTAACGAGAACATCCACCGCGTCTCGGCGCTGGGCGTGCGTGTCATCACGGATTAGACGTTCAAGTGTCTACAGTGCTTCGGTTAGTAAATGGACTTGCTAAGTTAGTTAAAGAGAGAGCTCGAGTTTGCTGTTTCGCGTTAGCACCTCCCTGCAGAGGCCAACCTAGTTTGAAAAGTTTTGAATGATAAGCTTACGTTCATGTAATACAGAGAGGTACTATATCTCTGGAGGCGATAGGTCGTCCATATTTCCACCTTGTGCCAATTCATCCACCGTTCGGCTCACGGCAGGCTCTCTGCGTGTGATAGGCAGGCACTCCGCAATCATGGGATGTGACCGCGATTAGATGGGAGTGGAGCTCAAATCGCATTGCTCATTTCTCCAGTTCAGACCGAGAGCGCAGTCGCCGCAGCGTCACTCTGTAGCGGCATGTTGCCTCTTTTCATCTTGGTGGCCGTCTTCGCCGTGTTACTCGCCAAAACCGCACAAGCTGCTGCTCCTGAGCAGTGCAACGAGCACCCCAACCTACTGAATGAGACGACGACAGAATGGCCATCGTTGCGCTTCCACTTCACCATCAAGCGCAACGCCATGCAAATTCACGGTTACTCCGAGTTCTCTGTGGTGGCCAACCCTGTTGTGTCCACCAATGACGACAACAGTGGCAGTATGCTGTACGACACCTTTGCTACGTTCAAAGAGGATTCGACGATGCACAACTACACTCTCGTAGACGGTGTCGCGTACGTCTCGGAGAACTCCGTGGAAAATAGCAGCGTTGACTCCTCGGTACAATGTGCGGAGGCAGGTGTTCTACTACCAATCAACTCGATCGTGCTAGCACTCAACGAGGCTGTCCCCGTTTCGAGTATCTCGTCGAAAAGTGGTGGAACCATCGAGTGTTCCAGTGGGAACACGTTCAAAGTCACAGTCAATGGTTTTGATCTCGGGTTCTGTTTCTCAAGTTCTTCAGGTTTCACGATGTATGGCAACAATATGGATATCACCGTGGAGTATTTGGAGAGTCGTGAAGACATTGTCGCGCCAACGATCAACGGCGACGTGAACGATGAATGCGAAAAGGTGGTGTCGGCTAGCTCAGTGACATCGATCGGGAGGTCGTTTCTGACTGGGACATCGATTTCTCCCTTGGATACAAGAGAACTAAGGGCTGCGTTCGATTTCCGGTTTGACAATGATGATTCATGCTCCTGCAAGTCGACGCCACGCCCATGCATCTTTATCCACGGGTTAGGAATCCTCAAAGAGGCACCAGAAAACCTGGACACGTTTCCTACCATGTATTGGGGGAATTCGACTGTGACCGACCATGCTCCATGCTGCTCATCAATAAAATTTGCGATGCTGAATACGATGAATAACTCCTGGACGGACGATGCCCAGCAGCAGAAAGTTTGTGATCGAGCTCTTGCGGTTAGCGAAACCAGTCAAGGAACTACAATTTCAGACACCATCATCATCACGCACTCCATGGGCAATCTCATGCTGGCTGGTGCAATTGCTTCAGGTAAGTGCAGTCTCGACTCTAGTGTGTCGTGGGTGGGTTTGTCAGGGCCAATGCGAGGAAGTATGGCCTCCAACTACTTCCAGGATTCCTGCAAGAACGAGACGAACGTAATCGTTGAAAACTTAGTGGCGAAGACCGGCTATTGCCCTGCAGACGACGGTATCATCTCTCTTGCGTACGAGGGAGATGAATACAGCTCCACAGAACTGGATGCAGCGTATGCGGCTGCTCAGAAGATTTATCGGCAACACGTGACAGCATTATTGTGTAGCGACGGATTTTCTGGATTATGGTCAGATCGGCAACGGTGGTATTGGGTGCTAGGCATCGTCGTTCCCCATAAATCCTTTGACAACGATGGCATGGTGGAGTTCGACAGCTGTGCCGGTGGATTCCCCGAATCAAAGTTTGGAGACACCTACAAGGATCGATTCTACGTGACAAAACTCAATCACGCAGACACATCGTTCCGGAATGGCGATGCACTATTTAATAAGGCAAAAATGCCGGTGAAGTGGTTCGAGTGTCTTCTGTAGCTGCCAGTTAAGGATAAAGAGCGACAAGAATATAGACTTAATACGAAGCTCGCGGATTTTCTTGTGAGGAAAACATCGTCGAGTCGACGGTAGACGGTCTTACAAGTATTTTGTGGTGTACACAAGTCTTATTGGGGGCGCCATCCCCCCCCTATAATGAAAATACGTTTTTACTTTTTACCCTTCTTACCATATGCATTTAATCCTTTTTACGTATTAATAACCCTAGTATAAAGTTTGAAAGTGGGTTAGGGTCGATGAACTATCATGGCATGCCGTCGGCCATTTTCAAACGAAATTTGCCTCTATATAACGACACAAAAAAAAATTGGTTCGAGGATTTCTGTGACGGGGCACACAGCACCTTGTACAGAGGAAGTGCTTCGAGAGCGTAAGCTCTCAGTGAACGACGGTTCACGGTTCCCGGCCAATCGGAACGGACTGCTACATAGACGGTAGGTTAAAGACTGAATATATTTTATAGGTGAACTAAGCTTGATCCATACAAACGCTAAGTCATCTATAGTAAAAGCTATACGAACGTTCAGTGGTTGGGTCACAGTCAACCGGTACCATGTACCATGGACACTGAAGAGTGACTTCCGTCACTCTTTATGATACTCTGGGTACACATCGGTGTACCCCGATACATCCTCCCTCGATTAACTGATAATCACACTTGATTCTCCAATCAAAAACGAGAGAATTGCAACACCCAAAGGGGCAATTCTCCGGCGCTGCCAGTGCACCACAGGCGTGCCCTCTCGTCACTCCCACAGTGACTTTTTTCCGCAACGGACGCTGCGAGTTGCATCCTTGCACTCGTGTGGGTGTTGGCCGCAAAGCCGACACACATATCGGCCTGGGTCTTGACGCTAGAAAGTGTACTGTTCTTCGGCACTGGATGCTTCAGCATCCAAACTTGCGGTGGCTCTCCTTGACCACCCGTACTTTCCTTTGGAGGACCCGTGGACCGTTCCTGACACTTTGTGTGTCTTGTATCTCCCGCGTGGGACGATATACCTTCGAGGGCATTGCATAGTCCAAGGATGGAGAGAGCTCACAGCTCACCTCCTGTCTATGATAGCGGTCCAGCATGGGCCACGCACGTCATGGCTCAGCGCGTGGACCGACCGACGGCTTCGGCAGGTACACGCGCTCGGGTCATTCAATGACCGGAGCCCAGAAGCATCATGCTTCAGCGTCGGCAAGCTATGGCTGCCGTGACGCCTGCTCATTTCATTGAGCTGGGTGGAGCCGTATCAAGCTCCGCCCCGCGTCTTGGTTATCACACCATAGACGCGTCGGTGCCGAAGACCGGCACCGAGGTACCCAACGGTACATCAAACGTGGTGAAGAGGTACACGTAGCATCCGCCACCAAGGCACCACCTTTGGCGTGGCGCCGGCGACTGCATTGCACGTCGTCAGGATCATGACGTGGTCGGAGTGCGTGCAAGCCTGCACGGCACTCAGTCGTTACGTGACCACGACGGTGTACTGGGTCGTGACTCCGTACACCATAAACACGGTGCCGTGTACTACATGTATCACGGCAACCAGAAGTGCCTCAATCTGGTCAAGCGTGTGTACAAGCCTGTACTTCACAAAGTTCTTTTCGGGACCACGACGGTGTACGGGGACATGGCCCATACATCAGGCACATACCCGTGTACAAGCATACACAGTTGTTGGTTCATGCCAACAACAGCTTCCATGAGGAAGGGTCACCGTGGGTGTGACGTGCGGATTACGTGATCCGAGGGTATTTTAAGTAGGATTTGTCGCTGGTGATTTAGCGCCGTCACCCGCCCCTTCACGAACACGCACTCTACTTAGTCTGAACAGTCGGTCTGATTTAGCCGAAAATACCGAGAAATCGGACTCCGTGGGATGGATTGAGGCTCGTAAAAAGTCTGTAAAATATTTTGGCTACATCCATGGCATGCACTGATTTCGGCGTTTGATTTAAGTGAGGCCAGTATGGCCTTGTGTCTCATACCCCAGCTATTAGCGAACCGCACAGATGACCAAGGCATCAAGCACGGCGACATGGAGGGGACGCTACGATCTACAGGTAGGACGTGACCGGCGAGAAGTTGGCGGTTTGCAGCGGACGGCACGCGCGCAGACGACCTTCAGCATAGGACAGCTACTCGTGCAGTTCGCAAGAAGAAGACGGCGAAACAGGCAGGGTAGGCTGCACCCGGGATGCGCAGAAGGCTAAAGAAAAAAAAAGATCAACGAGCAGGGCGGCATGGACAAGATGTACCCGCAGATCAATTTGGAGGGGCCAAGATAACACGCAGGACGCGACCCGCGGGCAGACAGCCTTCAACGTGAGTCAACTCACGGCCTACATAGACGACGTGTACACGGCCGTGCATTTCGTGAAGATGAACAAGAACTAGCAGGAGAAAAGACAAGTTAGACGGCATCGAGCAGGCTCAGAAGCCAAGTGAAAATTAATCCATCGAACAGGGCGACATGGAGGACGGCAAGATGTATATGTAGGGCGACGTCGAGGACGGCAAGCATTGCGCACGAAGCGACTTGCTAGAAGAAGCAGGCGGTACACGCAGTGTTTGCATGTACCTGCTTGGTAATGCATTACGTCAATCGATGTAGTAACTGAAACGACGCAGACGTACTGTCGTCTAGTGCTACAACCTGTACCATTTGCGCTGCGCTGCAGTCAACACTTCGTAATACGACCTACGGTACCACTGAGCTTAATGATGGACCTCCTGACCGCTATCCAAAATGATGTGGTGAAGCAGATGGAAGAGGAAGCCCGCAATTTGTTTCAGCATGTCTCCGATTTTGGAGGTTTCATTTCAAGGACACGGCCTGGGCTGGATGTGGTCGTGACGCCCAAGCCGTGCTGTCTTTCCGCTAAGCGTCTCAGTGGTGGCCATGGCACTTGCATCATAGCGGTTGATGCAACCCGACGAGCGGTGGTCGACCCGGGTCCAATTATAGTGAGCTATAACGTGGCAATGGAGAGCAACATGTACGCAGAAGTTATTGTTTGGGATAATAAAGCGTCGTAGGGCGGCATGGGCAACGTCGCGTATGAGGCGGGTGCAGTTTACGTGTTTCATCAGGTTGAATACACTGGGATCTACGATGGGGTCGCGAAAGGCAGCGTTGTGTACGATTCTAGTCACGATTCCAAAGTTCGGCTGCTATTCCCCCATTGCGGACGCTTAAACTTGATCATGAGACGCCGAAGAAACAAGTTGGGAGAAATGCTAAAGCAGTGGCGTTCAGCTAACGACCTGCCTGCAGTGGAGACCTGTGCTGAAAGCTATCTACAGGGCGCTGTTGAAGTTGTAGATAGTTGCGTACATAACAATTTGAACGAAGTTGTTGTTAAGGAAACGTAGTCTGATGAAATAGACGTTGAGCAACGACCAGTCAATCTGGCGGCAAGGCACTGCCACGGAGGACTTGTTGAAAATACTCCACATTGCTGCTATCCACACACAACTAGTATATTCGTGTATCTTGCCTTGCGCATCTCGCATGCAGAAACTACTGCATCTCTCTCAATAAGCACGTAGGTGATTATCCAATGTGTGGTCTTGTTGAAATAGATACCTGTTGCACGAAGGGTGGCCATCGGTGCAATCTGTCGAATAATTAGCTTCGGGAGCGAAAGGAGCGAGGGCTTCTTGAAGCTGCGAAGCAATGAGATGAAGTTTATCGAACGTGGAGAGAACTGTCTGATGCATACATGCAGGAAAGGCAAACTACAGTGTAGAACCAATTGCAACGGCGATAATTGGCCAAACTCATGTGAAGTGAGCATGATGCGATCTATTGCGCGTAACTTGTTGCTATCAATAGAGGATTGGTAGACGAACGTTATTCAGGTGAGCAGCGCTCGCGTTCTTTATGCCTTTTCGGTGGTACTCGTAGCACCACACGCATTGTGCCGAAAGGATGGCCGAAGGTGAGTCACTGTGATGCTTTGTTCATCACCTCGAGCCATCCTATCGTGGCACGAAACGTTGATGCTTTGGGCAGTCAACGCTGGAGAGTTAGCACCAACGAGTCCACATCAACAATCAAAGAGATGAATTGTCTCGAACATAGCGGGAACCGGCTGATCCTTGCATGCTGAAACGCTGACCTACCATGGATTGGAATCCCGTTTTTTGCCAAACTGGTGTGAGTAGAGAATGATGTGAAGTACTTTATGTATAGTGTCGTTTCAAAGTCTCAATTGAGGTTCGGTAAGCAAACGGTAAACAGATACATCGGCAGCGCACTCATTGCTTGCGAAGGTGTGCTAGTGCTCGTAGCAACACCACACATTGTGGCGAAAGGGTGACGAAGGATGTCAGTGCGATGCTTTAGTCGTCATCTCGACCATAGCCTATCGTGGAAATATGTGTTGAAGCTATCAGTAAGCTGACGCTAAGGAGAATGCTTACCAGCCCTCGTCAACTAGCATATAAGAAGCTAAAATGAAGGTTGCAACATCCGTAAAAATAATGTAGTTTTGAATGCACTGATCGATGAAGCCAATGTAGCATTCGTTGCCAACGTGCGCTGTGGCTTCGGTATTCGGTTTTATTGGTATTGCTTTAGTTGTTAGCGATTCGCATGTATTGCTATCTGTGCAAAGCATTAACTTACAAAAAATCATGGAAGCCAAATCAAAATTAGTGAACGTAGCGCAACCACCGTCAGATATCGTGGAGTCAGCTATGCCTTGCTCCGCCAGCCTAGCACAGTTTCGCGTGAGTAGGTTGGACTCACTTTTGCTTTCGCGGCATCACTAAAACCTCCTCCAATGGCCTGCTACAACATTGAATTTCACAATAGACCTCCTTGACGCCATCCAAAACGACGTGCTGATACAGAAGGAAGAGGTAGCTCTTAACAACTTTCGCGAGTCTCCAATATCCGTGGTTTCATTTCCGAGGCACGTCCCGATCCCGATGTGAGCGTAACGCTAAAGCTGTGCTGTCTTTTCGCTGAGCGTCCGAACGGTGGTCATGGCACTCGTTTCACCGAGGTTAACGCAAGCCAGCGCGTTGAGTTTGAGTCGACATCCAACGCACTGGCAGACCTTACACCGCTGACGAGGAAGCCGTACATTGCCCAAGTAACGGTGTGGGACGTGAAAACGAAAAAAGGATCCTTCAGCAAGGTAAACACTGTCTACGTGTTTCGCCAAGTTGACGAAGTCGGCTTCTACGCCGATATCGCGAAAGATAGTGTTTAGCACTAGCGGGACGTCACTGACAAAGTATTCGAGCAGGGACACCCGCTAACAAAGCGCAAACTCGACCGCAAGCCTTCAGCGATACCGGGTAAGGGCAAGGCTCAAGTTGTGGCGATCCGCAAACAACCTGCGGGTGCAGAGGAGGTTGATGGCGATGTAGTGATGACGATGGGGGAGAAGGAAGAGGAACCACGTGACGCGGTGTCGACGCGCAGCAAGCGAGGTGACCACCAACGAGCCAGAAGTTGAGTTGGAAAGTACGTGGCGTGCATTGTGCAACAACACGGGCGTTGGGTTGGATCGTCGGCCAGTAAACTCGCATGTATATTCAACATGGTAAAGCTAGCTACAGGGCAGTGTTGAAGTTGTAGATAGTTCGTGTACATAGCACTTAAATGAAATTGTTGTTTAGGAAAAGTGATCACTATTTTAATGAAATTTGTGCTTGGGCAATGCTACCAGCTAATCCGCCCGTAAGACACCGATCGGAAGACCTCGGAGAAGATGCGTTTTTGTTCAGGCATGGTTTTGAAGACGCTGCGCCACCAATAGATGGCTTCTGCGCAAATGAAGCGGATTCGTTCGAAGAGTCTGGATGTTAAGTAGAAGTAGACATGGAGCTCGTACTTGTTGCGCCGGATGCGATGGTACTGAATAGCCTGCGCTGCTCACATCGCGTAGGTGGCGTGGTAGTTGCTCACACATAATACTGCGGTAAATAGTGCACGTAGACTGATTCCAACTACTCCGTATCGCTAACGGTATGGATATCTACAATCGTCTAGTATTGTCGTGTACCTTGCCTTGTGCAGCTCGCATGTATGATAACTACGGCGTCTCTCTCGATAGCCACGCAGGTGATTGCGAGACGTACATCTGAGTAGAGTGTCAGCTCTATCGGCACTTCGTGGGGGTGTCGAACCCGATTGTGTGGAAGACGAGGGTGTGCTCGAGTGTACCTGAGGCTCGTGTTCTCACAGCAGTTGTGGTCGATCCAGAGGTGGCAGCGCTGCCGGTGGTCTACTCACCGGGACTAAAGGATGCGTTGAGCAGCTCATATTCGAGCATCAGACTATGTGCAAGTTCAGCTTCATGCGCTCGGGTGTGCTATCGTGTTGTACATCAAGACATCCTCGTGAGTTTGTGGCGAAAGTTAGCACTGCAACTCAGGACCAATATATATACGCTAGAGGTTGGTAGTAGTTATTGTACACAAGCGGTGAAGACGAAGAATAACGCTTTCATGTTATGGTCAGAGCTCGGAAAATAAAATATAAAATTGAATTGGTTTTCCAGAAAACATAATACGTCACTGCAATACTGGCGAGGGCAATAATAAGTATTGCAATTATTGAAAAAAATGATAGGGTCTGAACGGTGTAGTGGTTTGGGAATGACCCTACCAACCCACTACGCGGGGGTTCGATTTCCACACCTGTCGAGATGCTGGTTGCTGTCACTAGGACTTATGGTCCTAGCTAGGACCCCCACCAATCAAAATGAGCCGGCGACGGCACAAGACAGTCCACCAGCGGATATGGGTTTTGTCGTAGACAACTGATAACCTCCTATAATATATATTCTATTCAAACATTTGTTATATGTAATATAGCAGGTATAAACTTAAAGATCTACACCTGTTGGGCAGGTTACTGCATTCAGTGAGACCTAGATCTCTGCTACACCCTGATCATTGTCGTCTTCGCAGCCCATGAGAGATGTGAAGTTCCAAAGCTCACGGTTGGCGCGCAAGAAGACCAACATCTCAAAGTTCGATGGCAGCAGACTCGAGCGCAGAGGATTCAGGGCCAGCTTGCAATGCGAAAAGAGACGTTCACAGCGATTGCTTGTGGGAGGGATCATTCGCAGGATGCCCACGTACTTGGTTTCCGCAGTACGGCGGGGTCGCTTGGCGTTTCGCAGTGTTTCCGTCGCGAAATCCACCTTCTTTGCCGCCGTGCGTGTTGGAGAAACTGGGGCAGCAAAGCTGGCAACAGCTTCCTCTTCCGCAGCAGATAGGATTCGGTAGGACAACAGCTTGACGACTGCGCTCTCAAATACGGGGGAGTGGACGATCCTCGCAGAGGGTCTCAGGTAGTCCGCAGTAGCTGGATACTTTGCCATAACCGCATCAAAGAGGAGCCGGACGTCAGCTAGAGTGCGATCTTCCGATTGAAGGTTGATGCAGACGCTGTCCAGGTCTTCAAGCTTGGCAACAAGCTGCACGATCTGGCGGTGGGTGCTGGGTCATGGAAGTAAGTCTTCGACAGCTGCTACCATCTTGATAGCGTCACGGATCTTCACGTAACGAGAGAGCATTTGGTAGGTTGACGACCACCGAGTGACGTTAGCCTTTAACGGCTTGTACTTCGTGTGGCGGGCGAGCTCGGCTGCGTTGTTCGGGTAGCGAAGTTGAACTGAGGCGGCCTGGACTTGATCAACGAGCGACTGGTACTCTTTGAGGTACGTGCAAACAGCCAGATTAAAGCGGTGGCTAGCGCAGCCGATGGGTGGAACCACCAGTTGAGTGGCAATTGCTTGGTTTGTCGCGCAGTTATCCGCAACGAGAAACATGAGCTTGCCGCGCTCCTTCCCGTAGAGCTCCAAGACCGCCTCGATCATTTCGATGTGAGCTGCTGCGGTCTGGCCGTACTCGGCTGGCGAGACGGCAAACAGTACCTGCTGAAGCACTCCGTCCTTGACAAACACGCCGTAGATGGCGACAAAGTGGAACGTCCCGGAGGTCCAGCCATCAAACATGAGCCCAAAGTGCTTCCCCATGTCCACCGAGATTCGTTCACCCACCTTGGCCGCCACGTGACGCATGTAGCGCACCAACGTCTTCGATGACACAGGCTTCAGCCCCGCCAACGCGCGCGTCATAGGGTCGTCGACTTTGCTCAGCGCATGATTCCGGGCAATGATCCACTCCATCCACTTGAAAATATCCATCGTGCGCTGGTCAACGAACCCATGAGCTTCGAGCGTTTGCCCATAAGTTTGCTGGCTCACTTCGTAGGCCTCAGGGTAACCAGGATGCTTGGACGCAAGGTGGCTGATGAGATTCGAGTAGCCTGTTCCAGGCGCCTGCTTGAGAGCCTTGCCACACTGTTTGCAGGAGAAGAGACCGTCGCCGCAGTCCGTGA
>JAHWLE010001414.1:0-11649 GCA_024679135.1 Phytophthora foliorum | reverse complement strand
AATACACGAGTCCCGCCCGCGTGTGGCCGCGCCACCAGCTGCCGACCTCGAGCGCCAGGCCAACGCCGCGCCAATCTACACCTCCGGGTCCGAGACACCGCCTGCCCGGCGGTCACAAGCTTTCCTGTCTGGCGCGCCTCCACAACGCAACCGCCCCCACTCACGGCCCGTGCGTGGATCGATGAAGTATTGCGTCGCTTGACGTCTTCTGGACGGCTCACACGTTATCAGATACCTGTGCTACTCGATTCCTTCTATTCCCAATGATCTCTCCCACCTCAAAAACACTGTTCTCTGCTATAACATACAAATGATATTCTACAGAGCGATAGCCTGCTTCATTCTATATACAAAACAAATTTCAGACAAGTGGTATCAAAGGGCAGCACCGCCCGCAGTGTTTACGGACTGCCGATTGCGTAGAAGGTGTCGGTGACGTGTCCGCTCCGCGCCGCTCATTGGGCCACGCCCTATCCAGCATGCGACATGCTGTTCAAACAGCGACTTGCCCGATCTTGCACCGCTTGTGAGCGTACACCAGCGTGGGCGGCGTGAAAAGCAGGAAAGTTGTTCGTGTCGCGGTCCGTGCCTGATGGCGAGCGGCTCCGCGAAGATCAGCAGCCGTGAGCGTGTGACCGCCGCCATCGCCAGCCAGCCTCTCACTCTCCAACGTTCTCGACGCGCCACAAGTGCAGCAGCGACACCAGCAGCAACCTATCCATCCCCACATCACCATGCCTCGCATCCTCATCGTCGGTGGCGGCCCCGCGGGCATCGCCGTGGCCCAGACGCTGGCGGCTGATCTTACGGCCAAGGACGACACCGAGGTGCTCGTGCTCGAGAAGAGCAAGTACTACTACCACGCCGTGGGTACGCCGCGCGCGCTCGTGGACGCCAGCTACACCAAGAAGCTCTTCGTGCCGTACGACAGCGTGATCCCGCCGTCGGCCAAGGCGTTCGTCAAGATCCAGCGCGCCATCGTGACGCGCATCGTGCCTGGCGCCAACGAGGTCGAGTACGCGCCCATCGGCGAGGACGGCGACCTGCTGGCGGGTCCCGTCAAGAGCCTGAGCTACGACTATCTGGTGGTGGCCACGGGCAGCACGTACACAGTGCCCATCAAGCAGCCCAAGAACAACTTCAAGCGCGCGACTACCGAGGCCAAGCTAGCCGAGGTGCGCGAGCAGGTCAAGGGAGCTAGCAGCGTGCTCATCGTAGGCGGCGGTGCCGTGGGCGTCGAGGTGGCCGGCGAGATCAAGGCCAAGTACCCGAGCAAGAGCGTGACGATCCTCGAGAGCAAAGACAAGGTGGTCGCGGGCGACGATGTGCGCGACAAGTTCCGCGCCAAGCTGTCTACGTACCTGAAGCGCCTGGGCGTCAAGGTGGTGCTGGGCGAGCGCCTGACGGAGCGTCTCTCGGGCAACAGCTTCGAGAAGCGCACGCTGCGCACGGACAAGGGCACGGAGATCGAGTCGGACGTGCAGCTGCTGTGCGGCGGCTTCAGCCCGACGACGGAGCTCATCCAGAAGCTGGATGCGAGCCTCGTGACGCCCGAGGGCTTCGTCAAGGTGAACAGCAAACTGCAGCTGGACAGCGACCAGTACTCGAACATCTACGCGCTGGGCGACGCGAGCAACAACTCGGCACCCAAGCGCGCGTTCTACGCGGGCCAGCAGGGCAAGCACCTGGGTGCGGAGCTGGCGCTCGTGGCGCGCAAGACGCAGACGAACGTGAGCAAGCCGTTCCCCAAGGTGGAGGTGGTGGCGACGGTGCTGCCGCTGGGTCCGAGTGGCGGCGTCTCGCAGCTGCCTGTCATGGGTGGCTTGGTCATGGGCAACCTCATCACGAAGTCGATCAAGTCGAAGGACTACTTCGCCGGCATGACCTGGAAGAGCCTTGGCGCC
Source organism: Phytophthora foliorum (assembly GCA_024679135.1). Classification (NCBI taxonomy): domain Eukaryota; phylum Oomycota; class Peronosporomycetes; order Peronosporales; family Peronosporaceae; genus Phytophthora; species Phytophthora foliorum. The sequence continues at coordinate 9,745 of JAHWLE010001414.1, read as the reverse complement.
GTCGTTCCCAACTAGGATAGTGGTGTGGACCTATCTTTTGTAAATGGTAATATATTGCTCAAAAATGGTTGCTTGCATGTCCTGGTCGCTGGGGCCTCCTAATGCCATGCACGAAAAGAGCTCAAATCCATTCGAGCTTGGGTCAAGGTGGCTTGGAAACAATTGCTTAGCACTCAGTACATGTGTGATGAATGATGTGAGCGTAACGCAGCTCTTCAATCAACAATGCCAGTCTTGCGGTTTGAATCGCACGAAATTCGCCAACGCATGCATACGCCTAAGAAATTCATATCATAGCATATTGTCGCCCGTGTAATGTCTGCAGTGCTTTAATTAATTAAGCAACACACACAGCATTGCAAGGAGGCCACTTGACATGGTTTGTCCTTGAAGGAGCAAAAGACAACTGTTCTGGTTGATCCGCAATCACCTTGATAATCAGCAAATCGCCGGCACACCTGCTCTGGAATGTTGGTTTTGCTTCCTTCTGGCGATTATTCCCAAAGGCCCCACCCGCAGCTTGCGCGTTTCGTGTGTGAAGAAGCAGCATCGGCCTCACAAACGAACCTGCAGCACAACGCCCACTTCTCAGCAAACGCTTCAAGACAACACCAACCAAGAAAATGACGCGTATTGTGATCATTGGAGGAGGTGCAGCGGGTATCAACACGGCGCAGGCGCTAGCCAAGAACCTCAAGGAGGCTGACAATACCGAAGTCATCCTGCTCGAGAAGAACGCCTACTTTTACCACGTCGTGGGCGCCCCGCGAGCCTACGTGGAGGCCGATTTCACCAACAAGATGTTCATCCCGTACGACAACGCCATCCCCAAGCACGCCGCCAAGTTTGTGCGGATCGTCCGCGGAGTGGCCACTCAGATCGACATGAAGGAGGTGTCATACCACGCGATTGGAAGCGACGACAAAGAGAGCGAGACCACGGAGAAGCTATGGGGCAGTTTGCCAAATCAACCCGATTCGGCAAATTTGGCCGAAATTCAAAATACAAGTGTAAATTTGGCTGAAATTCAAAATACAAGTACTAATACATATTGCAATTGGTGTTTACAAAATGTCAGTATGTTGGTGCGCTTCCATGCATACTACTATTGTACTCGGAGGGAGGGATGTGAGCACACAAGATTTGGACTACAGCACCGCAACTTTGGTCGCCGCCACCGTAATTCCTCGAGGGACATAAGCACCGTAATTTTAGACGTCACCACCGTAATAATGGAGGGCACCACAGTAGCAATGGACAACAACACCGTAGCAATAGGACAACAACACCCAAACACCCCGATACATTATAATATGCGATGAAGGCGGTAATGGCATCCCTGTCTATAAAAAAGACATGAATGCTGTGTGACATCTCTCTTGGCACCCAGTCGTCACCCGCGCCTGACTTCAGTGACGCACGGATGACTTCGTTACTTAGTCTTCGCTCGGAATGGACCCAGGTACATTCTCTACCTAGTGCGGCTTCCTCCAGAGCGCTACATGTCTAGTTAGCAAAGCCAAGGTAGCAAGGCCAAGGTATCAGTTGAGCATTAATCTCAGTTCGCAATTTGCTTTTCAAAATACAAGCGGCTTGGCACTTTGAATTATTTCAAATCAGCATCGTCGACCTGGAACACCCGTCGGCAGCCAACCCTCAAGCCAACCCTCAACTATGAGCCGTCCCGCGCTGAAAGATTACAAGGAGCACTACCTCACGTATTCGATCACCGTACGTGCAGCGAACAAGGAAAGGGGATCGAAGAAGAAGTCGTGACTAAGGAGATGCCGAAGTTCATCGGTGGTGGCCCAAAAGACTTTCTGGAATGGGTCTACCACTTCGACCAGCTCGTATACTTCAAAACCTGGAACGCCGAGGACAAGTTCCTGAATGCCACTATTCTCCTCGAAGGCGACCTACGAGAGGCGTTCGCAGACGCGACTATCACGGACGAGAACGTCTGCATGGACGAAACATTCACACGCGCGCTTTGTAAGGCGTCGATCGTAATCCTACCTGCCGATTACAGTGAGAAACTGCAAAAGAAACTGTGGGAAATCGAGAAGACTCGCGGCGAGTCGCTCGCGGGATACAGCAAGAGATTCCGTGGCTTGGTGCGCATGGAAAACACGCTGTCCTGACTAAATGAAAACCCGCCGATGTGCGAAGACGCGCTGTGCCGACTATACAAGAGCAAACTGCCCTACGAATGGCAGAACGACTATGACGCTAGCGGACAAGTCTACTTCACCGTTGCCGCTCTCGTGCCGTTAATCGAGCGGATTGAGCAAGTGGAGCAGCGTCTACATCATAACACTGGCCAAGGCAAGAAAAGTAGTAGCCACGATAATCCGCGGAGTCACGGGCGTCGCAACTGCAACGACTATCGCAACCGCAACAACAACAACAACAACAGGAATAACAGCAGCGGCCGTCAGCCACAGAACCGAGGTGGATACAGTGGCCGAAGCAATAACCATCAGAAAGAGCATCAGCAAGCTGATCAGCGACGTGGGGCCCGTGTGGCTCCGCCTCACCAGGGGCGCCAACAAACGAGAATGGAGCAGCGTCAACAAGGAGCGGGAAGCTCCAGCGATGAGGAATATCTGTTTGTCGGACTGAACGCGCCACCGACAAACTCGGCACCACCAAGGCGGGTGATATTCGAGATGGAGTCCGTGAAAGAGCGGTACCAAGCCCTTCTCGATAGCGGCTGCTCGCGCAGCATTATTGGCTTTGCATTCATGCTGAAGCTGCTACGGTAGGGAGAACGGCTTGAAAGCACCTCGGGCTCCTTCAAGTTGGTCAGGGGAGACACTAAAAGTGATGGGTCAATGACTGTTCGATTCCGGATTCCGAAGTAGAAACGCGAGTCGGTGACTATCTACAAGTTCGAGGTTCTGTCGTCTTTGCATGACGATATAGCCATCGGTCGTGACTTAATGAGTGCTCTTGGACTTGTGATTGAGTTTAAGAACGGTCGCATCACTTGGGATGGAACTGAACTAGTCGTTCGCACCGCAGAAATCAGTCCCAACACACTGAAGAGCGCAAATGACGAGGTTATACTCGATACAAATGAGGATGTTTTTCCGGACACGACTGTGCGGTGACACCTGAAGAAATGCTACCGCAGCACCTTGAAGTAGCTTTGCAACACTGCTATTTGAAGCTCCCCGAGGAATTTGAGGATCTGTTCAATGAACGACTTGGCTGGATTCGACTCGATGACTATTGGCTTCCGCAACGAGCTGATTACACGCCTGCATATGCAAAGCCCTATAGCGTACCTCGTAGTCAAGAAGACGCTGCACGTGACATCATCGAGCAGATCTACGGCTCGGGATCTGCAGCACCTGCATTTTTCCTAGTGAAACCTAATGGATCGCTTCGACTCTTGGTTAACTTTCGTCAGCTGAACAAGTTCTTGCGTCGTTCGCCATATTATGTGCCCAAACACCGAGAGATCCCGCTCAGGTTTGGCAATGCCAAGTGTATGAAGACACTCGATGCTAACGTGGGCTACTTGCTCGACGTATCGCACAGCAAAGTCGTGATGCGACTGCCTTTTGCCTGTCATTCGGCAAATACCAGTTCATAAGGTTGCATATGGGCATTTCGACAGCCCCCGATGAGTATCAGTCCTGCATGGAGCGAATTCTCGGTGACTTGGATTTTGTGCTCGTGTACTTGGACGACATTCTAAGTTTTTCGGAGGATCCTGTTGAGCATTTGGAGCACCTACGGATTGTATTTGGCCGACTCCGACAGTACGATATCACCCTAAACGGCAAGAAGTGTCCTATTCTGCCCGATCATGTGGACTATCTTGGCTTCACACTCACACCAGGTGGAATTCAGCCACAGACAAGGAAGGTGGAAGCGATACAACAGATCGCTGAACCTCGCAACAAGCGAGAGCTACATCGATTTTTGGGGACGATCTTTTATTATCGCGAAAAGGTTCCGAATAAGTCAGCCTTGATAGCTCGACTTAATCGCATGACACCAATACATTGTCAGTTCATTTGGACCCCTGAAGATGCCACAGCCTTCACAAGCATCAAGATATCGCTCTCTCACAGCGTGTAGCTGGCATTTCCAAACTACAGCCGTTGCTTCCACGTATTCGCGGACGTCAGTGGACATCAGATTGGCGGTGTGATCCTGCAAGGCAACAGAATCATTGCTTGCTTTTCGCGGTCCATGTCGGAGACGCAGCGGAAGTACTCCACTGTGGAATGGGAGTTGCTATCTGTAGTCGAGATTCTCAAGCAATATCGTACGATGTTGTTGGGACTTCCAGTAGTGATTCACACCGACCACAAGAATTTGTTGTATTCACGCGAAACATCACTGCGCGTCAAGCTTTGAAAATTACTTCGCGAAGAGTATCGCCTACAAGTCGAGTACATCCCTGGATCTCAAAATGTGGGAGCTGATGCATTCTCTCGACTGTGGTACGATTTAGTGAAACAGGCAAACGATGTAATGGGTCTACGTTGGCCCACCACCGGCTTACACGTGTGCGCACGTGTGTGTGGAAGCGCAGGTCAAATACACTTAGGTTTAGTATACTTGCGACCCGCAAGTATAGTTAAACCTATAGAGTATGAGCTAAAAGGTACCTTTAAGGTAAAATTGAGAACTGCTATTGAAATTATGAACGGACTTTTTTCCTAAACTGACATCTATTTTTAAAGGGTCTGCCAACGGATGGTTGACAGCTCTGCGTGATTCTTATTGGTAGAAAGATGCTGCTTTCTACCAATGAATGTTTCCAAATGCGTGGTGTTCCAGACACCAAGGTCCGCGAGTGACAGGACTGTCACTCACAACACTAACAGATATCCTGTCTGTTAGAGTTCCGCTGTGGCTGTGCCACAGCGCGTGTAACCCCGTTACATTTCATGATGAAGAATTCTGGCGAAAGGCGGGGGCTGTGTTGGCTCTCATCCAGCCAATTAACAAGTGTCTTTCTGCGTTTGAGCATGACAACTGCACCCTATCGTTGGTCTACCACCCGTTGGATTGGTTGCGTAAGCACACAACATATACGGAACAACTTAAAGGTTGTACTATATCACTGCAGGTGGAGGTGTTGAGTCTAATAAAGCCCATAAAAAAATGTGCACATCGACGGTGAAAATAGCATATTTGCTTGATCAGACCAAGACGATGTATGACCCGAGCTACCTGGACACCAAAACATTGATTAACGATGCAAACGAGCTTGCCCAGGACTTGAATCTGGTACCTGCTGACTCGTCAGATAACTTCCACAAGCAGTTGCAAGACTTTGTCCTCGCGAAATCTGCGTGACCTGGGAAAATGCGCGTGGACAACCACTCATACAGTCCGATTGATTGGTGGTCGTTGCATACGGCACTGTCTTATTCATTAGTACTGGAGTTCGCAAAATTGTTGTTGTACACTTCAACCTCATCGGCGCTCCAGTGAGTGTAGTTGGAGCATTCACGGCTTCATACACACAAAGCGACGAACTCATCTAACCCCAGAGCGTGTGAACAAGCTCGTGTTCGTTTATACGAATATCGCGCGGAAATCCGAAGCGAACCATATTTTCTACCAACTATATCCAGATGCATGCGATGATAGTGACAACAGCGACGAGAGTGACGAATTAAATGAAGAGAAAAGCGATATAACTCAGCACCAGGCAATATCAACGAGGATGCCCTTGCTGAGGGGAGACGGAAGTCAGGTCCGGAACGCTACAAGTGAGGGTTTGCATACTCTATGCGCCACCCCACCTTCACAAATAAGCAGAGGCGTAGCATGGCAAAGCCGTGGCCTCAGGCCAAAAGGGTTTGAATGCGAACACATTTTCCGGATACGACTCTCCGTATCCGGAGTCTTGGTGGGGGAGGGTGTAACGGGGCTACACGGCTTATGTAGGACACACACGTTGGTGTGTCCACACCTTCTTCCTTAAAGCAGTACTCAGTACTGAATAGTAAACTTGATATCAGTAGGTGGCTCCACAACCACTAGTTATGCATTTGACTAGGCTCTACTATGTTAGATAGTGAGCCTCATACATTTACACCACAGGCGGCCCTGCCGCGAATAACAACAATAAATACAGTTCACGTTTTGAAGCAAAGAGTCTATTAGCCTTGTTTAAGGTATTTGTGTCTCTTGGAGTCCATATATAACATTATCTACGGACTGTACTTGGTTCTGGTATAGAACCTGGGTTTATAACCGTAACTAAGACACGGAGAGTCTACGACGCTAAAGCTACGGCAGCCCAGCTGCAGCACGTTTAATTTGTTTTTTTACGTAGGCTACGATATCCTGAGCTAATTGCCATCGATGGTTTACACTAAAATGCAGATGCAGGCGGCCAATACTGTGCGTTCATACTCACATGGCTTGACATGTTATTGAAGTTGATGACAAGCAACACCACGACCGCAACGTATGCGTAATCACCCAGCATGCTTACCATAGAAGTACCCACCGTGATGCTGTTAGTCCGGTTGCTAGTGTATCAACTAGTCGGTCGTCATACTACTTGTGAAGCCACCGTCACGCTGGACATGCAGCGGGGCTGCCGTATCCTTAACGTCAGAGGAAGACGTACAGACTCACCGAGTCACTAAGTTACGGTTAATAACCACGTTCTACTCAGAACCAGACTAGCCCGTGAGATATACGATCTCTGGGCTCCAAGAGTCGATACCGTCTTATCCAAGACCTATGACCTCTTCGTTTCTAAACGTAAACTGTATTTATTGCTATCTGCGGCCAAGCCGCCTACGGTGTAAATGTATGGGGCTCACTATCTACTATAGTAGAGCCCAGTTATATGCATAACCAATGGCTGTGACGCCAACTACTGATATCCAATTAACTATCCAGTACTGAGTACTGCTTCAAGGAGAAGGTGTGGACACACCGCTGTGTATCATACACTGCATGTAACCCCGTTACAGAACAAGATTGCGTGCAGCTCTGTGTACCATCGATCACTATGTCCACTGTCATCACTCCGACGAACACAATCATCGCGCAGCAAGCTCTGAAAGAAAGTTGGTAGGGACGGATGTCGATGAAGTCGGTGATGAGCGTCTATATGTGCTTTTCCAGGATGCAGACGTACAAGACAGTACTGGGGCACGGCGTTGATAACGGGTACCATCTACAGTATGATACAAGCGGAACGGGGATTGAACACGAGCACCCTTTCCTCACTGCAAAGTCGTTGAGACACTGGTCTTGTCCAGCTCAGCTCTGTCTACTCGGGAACCTTGTAGTGCAGACGAACCACAGCTAGCTTGGTTATCCGCTTCAGTCCTTTGATAGCTGACAGGTAGTGTTCTCCGGGTTGAAAACTCAATGTTCGAGCAGGGAGACGACGGGTAGCATGCTCTGGATCGGGGCTTTCTTGCACTAACTTGCTACGTGGCACAGGGGCTCGGATTTGGTATCAAAGCCCGTTGTGGCCATGGAGACTGTCCGTTCGGCATTAGAGTGGTATGAGAAACCGTGCGAGTTGGATTGGGCTTGATGAATCACGGCGACGACTTGAACTTCACACCGCCTTTTCAACGTAAATGTGATGATGGATGCTCACAGTTATTCACTGTTAATAACTTCCGTATTTTGTTCATCATTATTAACCGTGAACGCACAACACGTTCCGGCTAAGTACTGATCCAAGGTGGGTACAAAGCGATGTTTCTAACCTCGGCTGAGGTTATATTAGGCCAGCCGAGACCCTAGTCACTATCACTTCTAATCACTCGGGTGCGGGGGATGTGATCCGCCAATTTGGGCCAGTTAGATCCTTTCACCGAAAGGTCCAACAATGGTTGCTTGGGCTACCGAGCTGTCACAGCTTGGCCCAAAACCCAACGCCACAGTTTGAAATCGAGCGTTTCCAGGTGCTGCATTACCTTCAACCATTAAAAAATGGAAGTGCCTACATCCACCAACTATTTCTGTACAAGTAAGGCCAGCTTAGGGTTACCAAAATACCGGTATTTCGTTTTTTAAAAAAACGAGCAGGGTGTCGCAGCCAGCCACGCGTTCCATTTCCTCCCCGCCGCCGAAGCACAGCTCCAGTCCCACCTCCTCGGCCCTGCCTTCGCTCTCTCTCCATTCAGCCACCAAATCGGTCTCCTACCAGGCCTCCGGTGTTGCGTTGAAGCAACGACCCCCCACCCCTCCTCCCCGCACGGCGCTGGCTAAAGCACAATGGTCAGTACCACAACAAAGAAGAAGAAAAACACGCTAGCGACGACGAGGGCCAAGAAGACGGGGGAGTCGTGTCAATCTCTCCGTTTGAAGATGTATTCTCGTCATGGGACGAGTTCCGCAAAAAGTTTGAAAGTTCGCGTGCTACATTTCGTTATGCAATGACCGTGTTACATTTTGTTGTTAAATTTTTCTCCTTCGACATTTGCAGCTCCTAAATGGACACACACCAACTGTACAAGGTTCGTACGACAGTATCGATCAAAGATCGCAACAAGACATGTGCAGCACAAGCAGCTAAACGTGGATCGGTCCCGACCATTTTCGAGGAGTCTCTCGACTTCTGCGTGAAGTACATGATGAACGCATGGGTGGCAGTTCAAGCCAAAAGGGAAAGGAAAGCGGACAAATCACACCATTCGGTCGATTGAATTTTATGACAACTTTGTGCTGTTTGATGTTCTAAAGGAGGCTCGAAGTAAAAGAAGATATTGCGACATTTCAAAGAGGTCTCTGGAAAGCCATTTTTTAACCCGGTTTGGTCGGACGTGAGGGTAGTCATCATCGACAAAGACTTTACTGAGCTTGCACTTCTACGAGTGGAATTTCCGGATGCATAGAGAGCCTTGCCAGAAATGATGCTACAATTCGGTCATTGGTCAATGTGGAGACAACCGAAGTGAGTGAAGTAGCCACCAATTCCGCTTTAGTTGGTGAAGTAACCATAAGTTCCGCTTTAGTTGGTAACCATATCACCAATTCAGCCATGGTTGGTGACGAGACCACTCACAACATGAATACGTTGATACGCTCAAAACGTTGCTGGTTTGCACTGATACGTCAATGCTCCCAAAAGCTTTTGCAGCCGAACACTGAGAAACCCATGCTGTCTTGCTGGCTCACTTTTAGACATTTTTCTCTAAATACTCTCTCGAACCGGTTTTCAAATCTCCTGTACCGCTTAGCCGATATGTGTCTTTTCTACCTATAGTTGGTGAACGTAGGGAGAGCCTTAAAAATACGAATCAAAAGTGTAGGGAAGAATTCGGTTTGAACTTGTCGTACAGTGCTGGCCAAAATTATACAGACGGCATATTTTTTAGAATTTTGACGAATAGGATAGCGCTATAGCGCTGAAAATTGGCCAATAGACTCAGGACACCAAGACGGTTCGAATGGTGGTCTCCATTTGAAAAACGGCGCCGAACTGACCGAGCAGCAGAAAATTACGCTTTTTGGGGGGTGGCAGAAAATATACAGACGATGGCGTCTTTTAACGTTTTTTACTTGCTTCCTCGCGTTGTTTGCATCTAACACTTTATGTGTGCGTTAACAGGCGGTCTAACAGGCGACCCCGAACTTAGCAGCGCCTAATTCCGTCTAGGGCGATGCCAAGAGGCACATCGTTTTCAGACCATGAGCAAGGTCAGATGGTAACCCTCCAAGAGGCTGGATACAACCTTCAAGTGATAGCAACGCGCCTTAACCGGTCTAAAGCTGGTGTACATCAGTTCCTGCG
>JAHWLE010001413.1:0-11657 GCA_024679135.1 Phytophthora foliorum | reverse complement strand
GCCCCGGCAGCAGCCGCAGCAGCCTGGCGTCCAGTCGCGGGGGCAAGAAGCTCGAGGAGCAAGTGCGGCTCGTGGGCACGCACTATGTACGTCTTAAGCAGGCCCTTGACAGGTTACCGTAGGGTCTCTCTTAATTGGTATTTCTTATTTTGTATATGACCACATAGCAATTGGGGGCGGAGATCGGGCGCGGGGGCTTTGGTATCGTGTATGGGGCGCTGGATCTGCGTAATGGACGCTCCGTCGCCATTAAACAAGTGTCGCTGCGGGATATCGACAAGGACGAGCTGCTGTCGATTGAGGTACAGGATAACATGGTGTAGTGGTGGTGTCATATGTGACGTCATTTTATCCTGTATTATTCAACATACCAGACCGAGATCAGCCTGCTGCGCAAATTGAAGCACGAGAACATTGTCAAGTACCACGACACGATCAAGACGCAGGGGTATCTGTACATTGTGCTCGAGTACATGGAGAACGGCTCGCTCGCCCAGTTTATCAAAAAGTTCGGCTCGCTGTCGGAGACGCTCGTGGCCATGTACATCACGCAGGTGCTGAGGGGGCTCGCGTATCTGCACGAGCAAGGTGTGCTGCATCGAGACGTGAAGGGGGCCAACATCCTCACGACCAAGGACGGACTGGTGAAGCTGGCCGACTTTGGCGTGGCGATCAAGCTGAACGAGACACAGAAGGCAAATTCGGTTGTGGGGTCGCCCTACTGGAGTGCGTTTGCTGTTGAATGGTAATTTGTGCTGCACCGTGCTAATTAGGTATGCGTATGCTGCTGCTTCTGTTGTAGTGGCACCAGAGGTGATTGAGATGGCTGGCTGGTCGTCTGCATCCGATATCTGGAGCGTAGGCTGCACAATTATTGAGCTACTGACGACGAAACCGCCGTACTTCGACCTAGCGCCCATGGCTGCATTATTTCGAATCGTACAGGAAGACCACCCACCGCTTCCTCAGCGCATGTCACCGGTAGAGACTATTTGCCTTGTTATTGCAAGCTGTATGCTGCTGACTTGCTGTTTTGCTGCAGGCCTTACACGACTTCATAATGAAGTGCTTCATGAAAGAACCGCGACTGCGAGCGTCTGCGGAAGAACTCCTCGTACATCCGTGGATCGCACAGATTCCAAAAAACAAGGTGGAGCAAAGTACGCAGCTCGTTGCAGAGAGCGTAACCTCTTCCAATGCTCGTGATGCTGTGCTGAACACTATTAAACTATACGAGAAAAGCTCGTCTACAACGGACATACCATCGACAACTACGGGCAAAAGCTCTCGATCTCTCAGTGTCACAAATGAGCAGTCCGACGAGGATGCGGAGGATTGGGACGATGAATTCGGTGTGGATTCTAACCCCACGCCGTTCGAGCTTAGGGATGACGAGAACAAGAAATATAGTACTTCAAACGCATCGGTGGAAGCTGAGCCGAGCAAGGCAAAGTTTCAGTTATCGAAAGAAGATGCGAGCGCGCTGTTTGACGACGATGTGTGGGATGACGAGGAGCCTGAAACAAGAGTTTTGCCGGAGGACTCAGTATTCCTGGATACTGGACACGGTAGTAGTGGTGCCAGCACCAATCTGAGTAAAGGCGAGAAGTCTTCGATGAACTCGTGGGATCGGTCATCGCTTATTCCTGCTCAAAGCCGCATCGCAAAGCTACAGCAGTTTGTTGAGGATCCGGAAGAAGACCTCACATTTGATGATATTGACGAGAAGCAACTTTTGCAAGCAGCTGCGAAGCAACAGCGTGCTATGGAGACAGATCCCATCGCTGCTACTGTAGTTCCAGCCAAGAAACCGCTCAGTGACTTCAAAGAGGACGCTGATATCGACGGTGACTTCGACTTTGGTGAAGAGCAAGTGGGGAATTTGGTGTTACGTGTTGGTGGCAACCGTGATAGTAATGTGGGATCATCTTCTGGGGGAAGCGCGCAGGAAAATCTCTTTGACGATGAGTTGGACTTCGATTATTCGACTGCTCGTGACACTAACCAAAAGGCAACAGCCCGAGTGGTAGAGCTACTATCATTACTGGATCCAAGCATGGAAGACCAGGTCATCCTTGATGCTTGCAATAATTTGGTACGTTGCGTTGAAATGACCTGCACTGCGCCAATCTTGGGGGAGGGGTGGGTACTAATACCGTGTGCTCACTATAAATGCGTGCCATTATACAGGAAGAAATATTTGATCAGAACGTAACACTGAGGAGGGACTTGATGTCTCAGCCTGGTGTGGTGCCCAACATCATGGAGGCGCTCGAAATGAAGAAAATGGACGTGTTACATGCCGTACTAAGGGTTATCAATATTGTACGATCTGCTCTTTCTCTTCTGTGCTGTATTTTGGAATAGTGTGACTTACTCCGAGTTTGATTTTGCTTGATATACACAGATTGTCGAAGGTAACAAAAAATTCCAGGAGAACTTGGCACTGGTTGGACTTGTGCCGGTGATTATCAAGCTCACAAAACAGCACAATCCATACTACTTGCCGGGTGAAAGCGGCAGAGGATTCCGCATGGATAACCCAGAAGACAATGAGTTCTCGATCGCTGTGCGGATGGAAGCCGCTAAGTTTGTGCGACAGTGCTGCAAAACAAGCTCGCTCACTTTACAAATGTTCATCGCGTGTGGTGGATTACCAGTGCTGGTGGACTTTTTGACACTGGAAGATAAACCGTCCCATCTTGATGACGACGTAGACATGCTTCGGATCGCCCTGGATGGAATCTTCAGCGTGTTCAGCATCCAGACCATCCCGAAGAACGATATATGTCGTCTTTTTGTGAAGGCGGGTCTTTTGAAAAAGTTTGTCATCGTCTTTTCCGAAATTGTTACGTCAGTGTCGGCGAGCGACACGCGTTCCCCAAAACGCGATGAAAGTGTGCAGAAATCATCGAAAACAAACGTAGAATCAACCAAATCCAAGCGTGGAGCGGTGGCACAGTGGACAATGAAGGAGCTTCACAAGACGTGTGATATCTTCGTGCTATTTTCTCAAGGAGATGCTGTGGTGAAAGAGCATATGTGCGACGGTGCTGTTTTGGAAGGCTTACTGGAAGCAATCCATCCCGGTTCGCCACTTTTTAACTCAGGTGCGGAACACCAAGAAAGCAAGCGGGCGCTGCCGTTGGTACGGCATTCGGACGAATTTGTTTCCGCCATGCTGAAAGTTCTCAAGTGTATTAGAAATCTGAGCATGGAGCCCTTGACACTCGAGAAACTCGACCGAGCCGGAGCAATCCCAACACTTGTGCGTCTATTGAACGAAGAAGAGGCAGAAGGCCCCTCTATCTCAGACGCGAAACGGAAAGAGGTCGAAAACATTGTGCTCCAATCGATGTATTACCTATGTCGGATTAATCGCAACCGCCAGACTCATGCCGCACAGGCTGGTGTGATTCCATCGCTTATTAAGGTGGTCCGGAATTCTAGTCCACTGAAGCAATTTGCGCTTCCGATTCTGTGTGATTTGGCGCATGCCTCGCCTACAGCGCGAGCTCACCTTTGGACGTACGACAGCGTGTCACTTTTTCTGGAATTGCTGGAGGATAAATATTGGCAAATCGATGCCATTAAGTCCATTAGCGTGTGGCTTGTGCACGATACGGTGAAGATGGAGAATGTCTTGCTCGTACCAGAAAACCTGACGAAAATTATGGTGTGCTTCCACAACGCTTTGGACACAGAGTTGGAGAACCTACTGGAGCCGCTATTGGAGATTATGAGTCGCTCGGTAAGGCTTAACCAGGCACTCGGACGGAGTGGCATGTTTGTGATGGAGATCCTAAAGCGACTGCGTCTCATTCCGAAGGCGATTGTACGCAAGAACTTGCTGAAGATGCTCAAGAGTCTTTTCGAGTCTCATACATCGCCCATCCAGTTCCTCGTGGAGTATAATCTCCGTCCAATCGTGTATGCACTCGCACAAGACGAGAACAGCATGATTCTTGTAAAGGAAATTGCGTCACAGCTTCTCCAAGCCATTTTGGTGGCTGCAGGCGTGTTTTAGATGGAGTGTACGTGTCAGTCCTAGTGAGGACATAACTGCACTGGACAAGGCTCACAGAAACGTGGCCAACGCCAACGACAAGCGCGCCGCTCAAGGGGAAAGCGGCGAGTGGAGCAGTATGCTTTATTTATTGGAAATGGACGTCACCTGTGCTTGTTTGAATGTTTTTTTTATTTGCTCGCGTGCTTCTGCTGTTGCAGCGACGACAGAAGAAGTTCCCTCTTGAATGCTTCTAGGTTGCGGTGGTTAGAGGCATTGAAGGTTGCTAGAGATGACGGCGGCATTTTCTGCGCGCGAGACTTGGCGAGTTCTTGATGGACTTCTTCACGAACGACATTTTGGATCATGGCCTTTGTTGGTGGCAACTCACCTTGGCATGAAATGCACTTGGCTCCTACAAGCGGCGCCGATTTCTGAACTCCATCTTCGGTGATAGGGCTGGCTCCACCCCTCAGCAGATTTGAGCTGGAATCCATCCTACCAGGCTGACCTTGCAGTAGCGATTTCAGTTGGTTTTTATCTAACTTGCGGCGCAATCTTCGGTGGATATCAATGAGATCGTGTTCATCGAGCGACGCGTTGGCGACGTTCTGCACCTGGCGCTCAAGTACCTCTTGAGTCCAAAGTAATTCGTCCTTGTCCAATTTTTTACTGACGCGTGCGATAAGCTGGTTCATCTCCTCTCCTAGCAGTCCGTCACGCTCTAGTGTCTCGCTTCGCGTGGCTTCGAGACTCGTTGTGAGCAACTCTCTCATTTCGTTGTTGGAGGTCATCAGCTCCTGAATGGACTTCTTGACGTCCTCCTCCTTAGCATATGCAAACGAGAGCTCCACGAAGGTATCGAGGCGTGTGTTCATCAACTTAACCAGCGCAATGGTTGAGTCGAGGTGACCAAGTGCGAAACCATGTTCCTCGACCTTGCTTTGAACGAGAGTCTGCGTGGAGCGGAGATCTTCCACCTGGTGACGCGAATTCATCGTTTCAGTGTGCAACAGTAGCAGGAAGAGAACGGACCGTACTTGAACCACTACGTCGTGCATGAAAAGGGTCAGCTCTGGGATCTGGTTGCCTTCTCTGTGGGCTTCTCGTGTAATTAAAGCCCCTTCCAATTCTTTTAGCTTGGTGGTCGTCACGAACACAAGATGGTCGTCAAAACTTGAATGCTGGTTAGAGTTCGCGGTACTACCGTCATGGGCGTTGTTGTTTCCACCTGTTTCAAGAGCAAGTGAATGAGCAGCCGCTTTGGCCATAGCTGCCTGGCCCTTGAGCTTATCGAGTTGTTGCTGGAAGTCCAAGGATGTCTCCACCAAGAAGTCTATCTCGGATGCAGCTTCTTGTGTTAGAAGCGTGTTACAGTTTGCTATGAAGTGCGTGAAAATTCCGCGCAGTAGCTCGATACCAACATCAAGCGATGTGCGCGTGGAGCTCTTTGTAGACTGCTCAATTTTGCCAAGCTCAACCGACTGGAGCATCGCACCGCTCATTCCAAGCAGCGTGTGGTAAATGCGGTTGCAAAATTCGGTGATGCGAAGAAGCACATTTCCATCTGACGTTCGTTGCGAATTCTGGATCTGGTCCACTATTTTCTGAAGTTCCTGTGCAGCCTCGTTGGTTCGCTGCTCGGCTTCTTGACGTAGCGTGTACAGCGAAAGTTCTAACTTCTCATGGAGAGCGGGAATTTCTGCCTCGCTAACCTGCGTCAACAGCTTCTCCGAGGCCTCAAAGGCAGTAACTTGGTGATTGAACTTAGAGGATACCTCTTGTAGCTGTGCTGATACAGCGTTCGTCACTGCACTTGTCACGCTCGAAGAAATAGAACTATTGCGGCGAGCAGAGGTTCGTAGCCGCTGAATCTCCACATCAATCTCCTGTAACTTTTCCTCCACGTCGACGATGGTCCGGGCCTGCGCCTTCTGCGTGCGCTCTAGTTTTTGAACTCTGTCCACAACAGGCTGGAGCTCCACGATACTCTCGTCCAGGGCATTGATGGCCGAGCTGTTATCTTGCACGTGCCGTTCGAGGTACTCCAGTGATCCATCTAATCGTGCGGTGTTTTCCTCTAGTCGCTTCACACGCGAACCCATGGACATTTGCTGTCGCCGAAAGAGCGCTTTCTCAGCATTAATGCCGTTCAATTGTCGGAGCCGCTGCAAGCGTACAAGCTTGGCTAGTAAGATAAACCACAGCTCTTTGATTCTCTCCTTGGTAATTGGTGGGCGTGGTTCAGCATCGACAGGTGGAGGCGTGGTTACAGATCTTCGCCTCGGAAGTGTCATTGAACGCGACATCGGGTGCTCGGGTTCTGATGGTGTGGGGGACAACTCACTTGATGAGACGTCTACATCCTTGCGGTTGGTGGTCGAGCGCCGCTGGTGTCGTGCTCGTACGACTGACGTAAGCACGTTAGGGCGTATCGATGAGCCAGAAGATGACGAGGACCGGAATAATTCCACTTGATCGTCCATTTCCTTTTGCTGCGTGGCCAACTGGGAGCGGTACTGCTGTGGTAACTCCTCTCGAATGACTTCTTGCTCTTCTTCTTTGGCTGTGCTTTCACTCGCCGCTGTATCTTCCTGTTTTTCTTCTTCATTGCTATCTCCATCGACTGCAACCGGCGCGGGGGTGGTAGGAGCACTGCTAGGAACTTGCATGACTTCCGTAGTGCGTTCACCCTCCGATTGCTGACGGGGAGACTCTGGTACTTGTACTGGGGGAGCTATATCTTGGACATCAATGGGTTGTTCAACAAGTACTTCTGGAATTGGTGAATCGACCGAGTGACTAGATATCACTGGAGTGGCTGGTTCAGTAGCGTGGTGGCGTCTTCGTAATGAACGTCGTATGAACTTGGACACGAAGACGGTGGACTTCACTCTAAGTGGACGGTCTGGATGTTGCACAGCTGGTCCATCGGGATCGGCTGCACCTAGGTACTCCATCTCTGTGTTTTCGAATTGAGATTTAGCCTCTTGCTGCTGCAGTAATGACCCCTCGGTCGGAGCTTCTTTCGCCTCTGCGGTGACATCGAGCAGGGACTTTTCCGACCGAAACACTGGGATGAAGTGAAGGGCTGCTTTTCTAGCAACAGGTTTGGCTGTTTCCTCTTCTTCTGCTCGCGTCTCCTCTTCCTCTGCAGGTTCATCGCTCTCCTCGCTGGTTTCAGAGTCGACGTCATCGCTACCAAGCGATTTCGCCAGCATTTCAATCCCAACACGCACGTCCTCGATGCCTTGTTCTTGTCGATCGGCTCGACGCATCAGCTCCTTCACCTCCATCTTCACTCTCGACAAGTAAGCAAAGCGCTTTTCAAGCTGCTCGAGCTGCGTCCGGACCGCTTCTTCCGTTTGCTTTGTTTTCTCCGCCAAACTGTCCGTCGCCTCGCTTCGCAGCTCTCCAATCTGGAGGCTAACCTTCTCGTCCAGAGCTCGAAACTTGTCCTCCAGCAAGGCCCTCGCAGGTCCGTCGTCAACCACTTGCGAGCTCTGAAGAACCACGAGCGCCTGCTGCAGCTGCTCCGCAACCTGCTGCTGCACATTCTGCTGCAGCTGCTCCATCCTCGTCGTCAGCGTGGTCAGAGCGTCCAGCACCGAAGTGTCGGGCAGCGCCGGCTCCGACGAGGGCACCTCAACCAGCACAGGAGCCGGCGCCGGAGCGTTCTGCAGTTCCTTGATCGCCAGCCGCATCGAGAGCTGCGAGGACTCGAGCTGCGCCATCCGCTGCGCCTGCCGCTCGTTCGCCGCGGCCAATTGCTGCAATTGCGTCGTCAGCGTGGCGATCACCGACGTCAGCGCGCCTTCCTGGGCGGCCAGCACATCGCCCATACCGGGCATGAACTGCTCCAGCAAGTCCATGAGCTTTTCGGATGCAAAAAAGGCAACTGAGCCGACGGCGTAACGGCTTTTCGAGCCCACTTCAACCTGGCTGCTTCGGTATATTACCACCATCTATACACCAAAGTAGTTTACCAGGTCTACTATACAGGACGAAGGCATGGCGTCGTGGCAGCGCTACCCGGGCGCGTGGACGCCCGAAGAGGACGCGGCTCGGCTTGGAGGACGCGCGAGAGCGAGTGCACCGTCGATGCGCTTCGAAGACGACGAGGAGACCAAGATGGCCCCGTTTCCAGGTCGTGATGGACGTGCGCAACGTCCTCCTCCGTCTCAGCAGTACTATGACGCCAATACTATGGCGCCAATTCAACAGGAAGAGGCTCGTCACCAGCAATTGCATCAGGTTCCAGCGCACCCGCAGATGCGTCCACAAGGTTATGCAGGATACCCCACTGTCCAAGAGCGTTACGATCCCATGCCTTACGGAGACCAGAGGACGTACCAAGCTCCTGTTCCTCGTCCAGCTTCAATACAGCAATCAACGTCAGTGCGGGGCCAATGGGTGGCGTTGAACGAGCAACAGAATCGCCATGAAGTGTGGATGGAAGACCCCCAAGCTCCAGGGGCTTTGCAGATGCATGGACGATCGTCGATCCGAAGCAGAACGCCGGGGTTTCTGGCGGCTACGCTACGACTTTGGGTCTTCCATGTGGTCAACGTCTTCTTCGCGTTGGTGGCGTGCGGCGTGCTGTGTGCGGGCATTTGCTCGGCGGTTTCGATGATCCCCGTGTGCTGCATTGGACTGCTCATCTTCCAGGTGCTCGTGTATATTGGGTTTGCACTAGCACAATGGGATATTACGCTCGGGAACTACATCGCGCCGGCGCATCAGTGCGCGTACTCGAACTTGCTGCCACCCGGCAGGTTCGTGGGCAGGGAGGGGCTCTCGGGCTACCGCATTTCTCCAAGCTTGGCGTTCTTTTCGCCGCTGTCGCTCATGGCGATGCTGTACTTCGTGCTGGTGAAGCCCGTGATCGGCGCTCTGAGCTTTCTGTCGGTGGTGCTGGTTGTTGCGCCGACGGTGTCGTTCATCACGTCGCTGACGTCGCACTACCATGGCGACTACGACTCCATCCAGATCTATGGTGTTGGTCCCACGTCGCTGAGTTGCTATCCAGGACTGTCGTTGGTGGGAGCCATCTGCGTGACGCTCGTGGGCGTGGCGCTAATGCAGCTCGTGGCCAAGATCTCGCTGGGGGCCACACGATTTTTCTGCTGCGAGAAGTTCGCCGCGACGACGAGACAGTACCAATACCAACCACTTGCGGGTAACGGGATGGTGTCGTACGGAACAGCTTCAAGGAGGAGCTAACCAGGCTGCAATCCATGGTGAGTACTTCCGGTAGCTTCGAAGTACACAAACGACCATGAGCCTTTCGTTGTATAGATTCCGTGGCCAGAAAAAGGTAACATTTTCGCAACCATTCTACTCAGAATGCGTGCTGCGCCACGAATTCCTGCTTCAGTGGCAGAACACTTTTCAACTTGCTCGAACCCACTCAAGGCATCCAAACATGGTCGAGTCGTCACGCTGCACCGCCCGCCTGTACCCCGACATCGAGGCTCCAGTTGACCCGAGATACGGCGTGGCGTACCCGGTGGCCAACGCTCCTCCGATGACTGCGGCCGAGTCGGAGCGCTGGCCACTGGCAGCAGTACCAATGTACACCCAGCAGCAGCAGCAAGAGCCTTACAACGCCTACTACGTGCCGCCATCCTACGGAGAGCCGCCTGCTGACTATCGCCACTGCCATCGCCACCACCAGCACGACCGCCGCCACGCCCGCTACCATGTGCAAGCTGATTGCAACCACGAAGGTTTCATCCTATCGACACTGAAACTCGGGCTTTTCCACTCGCTCAACGCGGTTCTGGGCCTTTTCGCTTTCGTTGCGATCATCACTGGTGTCCACGTCGCTCTCGGGCTAATCCCGCTGTGCTGCATCGGCCTTCTGGTGTTCCGCGGCGTGGTGGCTTTGGTGCAATGGTTTGCGACGCTGGACGTCAAACTGATCAACTACGTCGCATCACCTGGGGAAGAACGCATTCTCATTGCGGATGCTGACCAACCGCTCGGAGGCTTCGTGGGGCTGCGACTGTCTACGGAGCTGTCGTACTTGTCGCCCGTGTCGCTGCTAGGCGCTCTGTACTTCTCGACGGTGAAGCTTTTGCTGAGCATCGCCAGCTTGGTCATCGTGGCCATGTTTGCTTCGTTGCCCATGGCACTTCTCGCTTTCAGCAACGACGATGACACAGAGTGGTCAATCAAAGTACACCACCACAAGCGGGTGGATCTGCGCGAGCACCCGTTCGCCTTCTACGTTGTCTGGGGCTGCCTCTTCATTCTCACCATTGTGGCCATGCACGTCGTAGCGTGGATATCCCGCGCCATGACCAAGTTCTTCTGCTGCGAGCGAGTGTCCGCGTCCGAGTACACCATCCCAATCGTCCAGTACCCGGACACCGCCACAATGTATGGCTCCAACATCCCAACCAGACGAACCAACTTGTAACAAAACATGCAGTATATTAACCATGCCTAGCTAATACATGTAGCAATGGCCATGAAAACTTTAATATCAAGTGCAGCGCTGGGGCGATGCCGCGACAGCATTACAGCATTGTCCCTATATCCTAATATGCAACACAACAATACAGCAGTCTTAGGATATACCCACATACGGTACTGTTGTACAGTGTCGAGGTGTCGCATTTCGCAACTGAGCACTTGGAGTGCCAATGGTGGACTCGAACGCCCAGGCCGTCGTGACACAGGCTCTTCGGGTGCTCGTGTTCCTGGTGCTCAACTATGTTCTCGCGTCCACGGGCTTCATGGTGATTGTGTTCGGCGTCGCATTCTCGCTCGGGTCGCTCGCGCTCTGCTGCTTGGGCGTCGTGGTGTTCCACGGTCTCCTGTACCTGGCACCGCTGCTCGCGCGGCTGGACGTGGCGCTGCACAACTTCGTGGAGCCCGTGGAGAGCAAACTCTACGGCCAGATCCTGCACTACGGCGAGAACGGGGCCTACATGGCTCGGCCGTCGCTCGCCGTGTTGCTCTACTTCAGCACAGCCAAGCTGGGCGTCGGCGTGCTCAGCGCCATGGTGGTGGTCATCCCGTTCTCTATGCCCGTCCACGCGCTCACGTCGCCGCCGTTTCGAGCCGAGTACTTTGCCGACGGATGGTTCAACCTCTCGGCCTTCATGGTGGTCGCGACCGCGCTGCTAGTCAGCGGGTTCGTCGCCATGCCGCACGTGGCCAGACTCTCGTGCGTCACCACGCGGCTGCTGTGCCGCGAGGTGTTCTCCACCATCTACACGCGCGACTACGTGCCGTCCATCCCAGAAGCGTCGCCAGCGTCCTACGGCACCAAGCAGCAAGTGTGAACGAACCAAGTGCACGACAATTAGCGGAGACCACGAGATTTTGCTAACTAGAAGACCAACGAAATTTGCACTATACACAACAACAAACTCATTGCAATTCCAACTCTGGTGCCGCACCAGAATTTTTGCCTGCACCAGAAGTTGACTTGATTGCTGAAGGTTGGCAAGTCTCACATAAATACGTCCACCGAAAGCAGTCACTCTTCCGGGAACCTTCATCCCATTATAGTCACTCTTATGAAACAGTACATATCATGCTTGGTTCGCTCATCACCCTTGCACTTGTCAACTTGCACTTCCAAGCAGAGCTCCTCGCTCCCAATGCCCCGAGCCGCGCCCGCCTACGCCAAGCCGCC
>JAHWLE010001412.1:0-11663 GCA_024679135.1 Phytophthora foliorum | reverse complement strand
GTCTATCTGGTCGGCCGGAAGCGGGCATGCCGCAACTGGCAAAATAAAATGTACGATTAAAGCTTTAATCGGCGATGTTCAGCTGTTCAACCGGGGCAAACCCGTAGGAAACGCCCTGTTCAACTGGGTGCAAGAGCACGCCCACAGGAAACGCCGCAAACGCCGCAGAAGCTGCGCTTGATGGCGCCAAAATAGCAACATGTCGCTGTGCCCTTCATCATCGCAGCCAGATTGCGCTCGTCCCGAGGCCCGCGCAGGCCGCGATTGGATGGTGAGTTGACGCACGTGATTTTCAGCGGCGGCAATGCTGTTTACGACGGCAACGAAGCTCGGAAGCCGGTTTGCGTACAATTGCCGGCTTTGGTGTGCATTTTCAAGTTGCAAAGTTGAAGTTTCGCTGAGCCAGTCAAGGGACTCCCACTGTCAGGCAGGTTGGCGCAATCTCGGGGCGTGTCGGACCGCACATCCATTGGTCGAAAATAGTTTTTCGACCTGCACGCGCAATCACGGGCTGGAGTCTTGGGCTGAGCAAGCTGTGGTCGTCGGTGCCCACGAGCACCGTGGCACGAAGGCGAGACGACGGCAGCGAGCAAGGAAGCCTCATGAACGCTTTTTGGTGGCGATGCTGTTGTTCCTGAGTTTTTTTTTTAACGGCGTGGAAACGGCGCCACGAGATCGCAGGCTCCAAGCGACGTCAATGGATTTCGGGGCGTTTCACGGCACCCACTGCAGCTTGATCATTAATCAGACAGCCAGGCCGAGAAGAACAACCGCTGCCAGGCATATTTTGCTCGACCCGGCTTGTGCGAGTTGGTGTGTGTGTGTACAGTTCAGAAGCACAGCTTGTTTTACGTTGTTGTTTGCAGCCGCGCGGCTCGGGTGAACGAACCCCCGGAGTCTCTGGCGGAGACGCGCTGGTCAGTGATGTGGATTCTACGGGCTCGACCGCTTAGGAGGCAGTCTCAGGCTTCTTGTTAACGTCGCCGTCACTGCCGCCACCGTCGTCGTCGGGTTCGGTCGGGATGTGGAGCAGCGTGACCAGCAGGTCGCCGTAGTTGGCGTCCGTGTCGGTGCGGATCCGCTCCTCGAGCGAGCGTCCGTACAGCTTCTCGTACAGCGCCTCCACGCGCGGCTGCATCCAGTGGTAGCGGATCACCGATGCGCTCAGCCCCTTCTCGTCCGTGCCCAGCCCCTTCATCATGCGCTCGAAGTGGTCGGCGATGGCTGCGTCCGGCTCCAGCGCTAGGCGGACTGCAATGGCAGAAACATAAATCAAGCGACGTTAGCCATGACACGCAGCAGCACAAGCGCCAGTATGGCTGGGTGCAAATCATCGCACCGTAAAACACGAGTGCCTCGGTCGCGTAGCCGCTGAACTCGCTCCGCACGGCCTCCTCCAGGTCGCTCACGTACTTCTTCCTGTAGATGTCGTTCACCAGCACGAGGTGCTCGCGCGGGCTGGAGAACAGGATGCGCACGAACGTGGTCTCGTCCGTACCCCAGCGGCCCTCGCCGGCGTCGTACAGCTTGATGGCATCCGCTTTCGCCTTCTCGTATGTGTGGATCTTGGGGTCGTAATTCACTTGCAGTCGCTGCGGTTGGCAAACTGGTCAGCCCCAAATTGTTCACACAGCCAGCAAATGCATGCACTGCACACCACGCACCTCGAGCGCCAAGAGGATGATCTCGCGGTAGTCGCCGCTGAGTTCAGACCGCATGAGCCAGGTCAGGTCCTTGTTGAAGATGTAGTAGTACGTCGACTTGAGCATCGAGAGCTCTTCGTTGGAGCGGCCCAGCAGGATCTGCGGCATGGCACAAGCTGAATAAATCCGCACGCATATAAAGCTTACGCATGCTCTCCGAGTGCGGGCGATAGCCGGACGTACCGGGTACAGCAGTCGCTCCTTGGTGCCGCTGCCCGACGTGGCCATGTTCAGCACGAACGCCTCCGCCTCCGGCAGCGGCATCGTCAGCAGCAACAGCAAGAAGCGGAAGTCGCCCACCGTCTCCCGACTCAGTGTGTCCTTAAGCTCCTCACGGTACAGATCCTTGTAGCGGTAGATCAGCAGCGATCGGTCACTCGCCGACAGTGAGGTCAGCGCGTCCACGAGCACCTTCTCGTCCACGCCCAGGCCGTCCGTCGCGTCGCGGATCCGCTCGCACACGTCGTCGATCTCGCGCGGGTACACCAGCGGCACACAGCGGAACACATCGTGCGCGTGCTGCGGGAATATATGCTGCATCGCGCCGTCGCCACCTCGAGCTCCAAATGCGAGGCAATTACCGCGATAGATAACAGGTGGCGCTAAAGCATTTTGTTCTTGGAAACGTGCCATAGTAAAATCCAGCGAACACTAGATTATCAGTGTTTACGGTATCAGGTTCTACGGTATTTGGTTTGAGAGACTTTTATGGAAAGGTCAGAATGCGTTATTTTTGAAGTGGATTTTTACATGAGTTTTTGATCGGAGGCACCGCTGCTTGATGTGAGCGATGAGTTGCTGCACTTGACTCTTACGCGACGCTGCCGACGGAGCGCGGGGTCTCCAGTAGCTGCAGCAGCAGCTCCTGGTACTCGCCGCCGACTTCTCCTTCGATGCGGTCGTGCAGCGACATCTTGTACTTCCTTTCGTAGGCAGGCATGATGTTCCCCAAGTACGGATGGTAGCGCACGATGGCGGCGCTCAGAGCCGACTCGTCCGTACCGATGCCAGTCATGGTGCCTTCGATGTGCTCGGCGAGGAACAGCCACGCATTGAGGTTCAGGCGGACTAACAAGAAGAAAACAGTGGGTCAGTGGTAGTGCAAAGAAATATAGTCGGCAAAGCGTGGCTTACCGAAGTATGTGAGGGCGGCAGAGTCGCTTCCACTGAACTCGTTCTCGATGGCGTAGACCAAGTCGTGCTGGTACTTGGCCTGGTACGCCGCGTCGATGTTGCGGAGGTGCTCGGGAGGGCTCGACAGCAGCAACTTGATGAACCCGTTCTCGTCGGTGCCCCACTTACCCTCGCCAGCCTTGTAGATCAGCTCGGCGTCCTCTGCGGCCTTTTCCTTGGTGTGGAATGATGGCTTGTACTCGACCATGGGCTCCTGAATAGACGACACATTTTCAGGGGAAAGTGAGTTAGTACTTTGTGATTTGAGGGCAAGGTGCTGAAACGTTGGTTGTTCACCTGGAGCGCCTTCATGATGACAGCCAGGAAGTCGCCGCTAATCTCGTCACTAATTGCGACCGAGAGATCCGTGTCATACATTTCGAAGAAGGCCTTCTTCAGCACACTGATCTCTTCGTTGGTGCGACCCATGAGGATCGAGTAGATCAGGTGGTCTGAGGTGCCGGCCCCCTTCATGGCGTGGAAGAGGATGTAGGCTTCGGCCTGTGGCAGGGTGAAGCAGATGAGCTGCAGCAGGTAGCCAAAGTCACCCGACGTCTCGCTCTTGACGAGTTCGCGCAGTGACTGGCCGTGCAGCTCCTTGTAGCGCAGCGAGACCAGTCCGCGGTCGTTGGGGGTCAGCGGGCCGATGAGCTTCACGAGTGTCTTGTCGTCCGTGCCGATGCCCGCGCAGGCCGCGTGGATCTGCTCCACCACAGCATCGACGGAGGTCGGGAAGCGGGTCTTCTCCTTCTTGTAGGCGTCGAACGCGGACGGCGGATAGAGTCCCAACATCGTGGAAAAAGGTCGAGGAAGGGCTGGATGGTGCTGCGCAGCAGGGGGGATTTTGAGGAATGAGCAGTGGCGAGCGGCGAGCGCTATCTGGATAGAGCTGAGATCCGCTCCCAGCTGGCATAGGGGGCTGGCTACGAGGCAACGGCACGCACTTCAACCTAAAAAGTATCTTGCAGCTGGCGTCTGACGTCACCGTTCGGAACGGAATGATATTTTGTGTCCGCCACATATTATTGAAGATTCTCGCGCGTTGATTGGGCAGAAATTCACAAGGCGATTGATTCTGCAGCACGCAGCCACGACAGCATGGCGGATAAGCGCAAGCTGCCCATCGACATCCAGTACAAGCAGCTCCTGGGTGGGTGTCGCTGCATACGTCTGATCTGCGTTCCTCTGCTCTTGCTGATCCCCGCTTTGTGCGTGCAGAGGCGCTCGTGGACCGCCGCATCGTACCGCACCAGTGGCTGGAGCAGCACAAGCAGATCCGCGACGCCATCGCCGCGCTGTACCCGGAGCTGCCTCTGGCCAGCGACCAGCTGTCCAAGTTTTGCGCCAAGAAGACCAGCCACGAGGAGCTCAACTACTTCGACTGCAAGTTCGTCTTCCAGTGTCTGGAGCAGTCGGACGAGGGCGCGAGCAAGAACTTCTTCGGCCAGGTGGGAGGCGTCACACGTTGCTGCAGGGGAGGAGACGGAGCTGACGAGAGAGTTTCTGTGACTTTTTGTTGACTGGTGGTTAGTATACGTCACCCGTGCTCAAGAGATGGAGCGCGCTCATCCGCCAGTATGAGAAGAACAACGTGTTCGCGGCCGAGGCGGCGCGGATCATCGCGCAGAACACGGCGTTCGAGATGTGAGTGGATGGGGTTTGAGTGCATAAAGTAGCTGGGGTTGTGGGGCTAATTGCCTGGTTGTGGTGGTTTCTGGATGCTCAGTCCGTTCTTGAAGAAGTCGATCCAGCAGAATGAAAAACAAGTCGCGGACAACAACCGCAAGATGGCGGTAAGCGAAGGATTACTGTGTGACTTGAGAAGATGGTACTCTGGTGCTGATGTTATTTATTTTTCTGCTGCATTCAGGATCTGACTAGAAGCATTGCCGAGTACAAACGCAAGCTGGAGACCTCGTGCGCTGACATGGGCATTGCGGTGTGTTTACAGTGTTCGAATAGCTACTGCTGCTGCGATATGATGTTCTGACGTGTTGTATTCTGCTGCTATACCAGGGTGAGAATTTCCGCGAAGAACTACGTCGTTTACCACTGGAGTTGCCGTCGATCTTTGATGGTGTCGCGAAGGCGATTTGCTGTGACGAGATTGTCAATGCCATCGAGTACCACGAGGCTCTGCAAACGTATCTGCGCGACTGTGGAATCCCAGTTGTGGCATCTACAGAAACCCCTACTTCGACTTCCTCTAAAACGGACAAAAAGAACAAGAAAAAGGGTAAGAAGCAGGCTGCACTAGAAGAAGAACCTGAAATCACGACGGGTGAACCGTTCGAGCTCGTTGTAGCCCCGCCCAAATTCTTCGATGCGATCGATGAGCTACGCAATGCAAGAGACGAGATAGTGGATCAAGTCGCGACGTTGGACTTCGAGGCGGAGGCGGCAGAGATCAGTTGGGATATTTCGCTTGACGATAGCGGCGCGGCTGAAGCTGGCGAGATTGACTGGGGTATCGAAACAGTTTCCTTCACTGAACCTACTGCTACAGCAAACGATGCCCCTGTCGAGATTGATTGGGACATCACAACTTCGGACGTGGTGGAACCAGTAAATGAAGTGAACGTCGCAGAAGCTGTTGTTGTTGTAGAAGCATCGCCAGATGCATCTACTACTATTGATCCAGCTACTCGCGTTGGTCTTTTGGATGACAATGAGTTTCGCACTCGTGTACTGAATGATCTGCTAGAGCTGCGAGCATTCCTCCGTCAGCGGCTAGTGGAGTTGTCTGCAAGTGATTCGGTTGCTTTTGCCAATCAGTTTCAGGGATCTTCTCGTAAGTACCGATGACTTAAAACTTTTGTTTATACGCCCGAGTACTGATGAACTTGTTGTGATGCAATACAGCATTGTTGGAACAGCAAAGTACGGCAAAGATTGAGGTGATCCAGGCTGCTGTGGGCCAAGCTGTGTCTCTGCTGACGAACAAACGCCTACAGCAACTGGTTCTTATCAAAACGTCTGAGCGATACCTGGACAGGCACGTGGCAAGTCTGGATATGCTGACCAAGCATATGGACAAGTGCAGCCGCGAAATCCACACCCTGGAGGACAAGAACGTGGATCTCATTGATGCTACCAAAAATGCCCAGCCACAGATCAACGCCCTCGTAGCAACGACGAAGAAGTTGAAGAAGGATGTACGTAGCTTTATTGCTGCATTTGTTTTTGCTGAGAACTCCTAACTGAGCACATTGTCATTTTGTTATGCAGTTGGAAGGTAAGTTGCCCGCACTATTCAAGGGATACAAGGTGAACATCGTAGGCGAAGTTAACAGCTTTTAGAACATCTTCACCGGTTCTCTAAAATCCGTCCAGGTGATGTGAACTTGCTGCCTATTTTACGTTCTGGCCGTGGTTCACAGTTTCTTTCAATTTGATGCGTTTGAACCTGGCTGATATTGTGCGGGACAAAGCAACTTTATTGATGCAGGGTACATTTACTGTTCACTAGACTATTCAGCTGCTTGGATATGCTTGTCGTGTGGCCTCCTGATAGCCCGATCAAAGATCATATGCTCCTCGAAGTGCTTCACCAGGTACTTAGGAAGTACTTCTTACGCCATGACAAGAGCAGTCAGGATCGTGAAAGCGGTTAGCGCCGTCGCCAATCCAAAGTTACGCCCCGCGGTTGCGCCAGAAGCTTCATCACCGACGCTGTCGGAGCTCGCCGAGGCGCTCTTGCTCTTATCGTTATCTCCCACCGATCCATCGAAGAACATGACGCTACCGGAGCCAGAGTAGCTCGGCGCGAGGTTGTCAGGCAGCAAGACCATGATCGTCGTGGGTGCTTCCGTCTCAGTGGTCGAGCTTACAGCAGACGCAGAGCCGGTGGCAGAACCCGAGCTGGCAAGCTCCGTGCTCGATAGGTCGGTGGTGGCTTGCACGCGTCGCAACGCATTCGGCGGGCGAACATCGGCATTTCCAGGAATTTCGATGTCAGCCTCAGGTTGCCACTCGAAGCCGATGGCGTTGGTCGATTCCACCATAGCGGCGACGAAAAGTGCGAAGATGAACTGGGTCGGCTTCATGACGATGGTTGCTGGTCAGGGATTCAGAAAGAAGACACTTGTGCGTGCTCGAGAGGAAATTGGATAATGAGCTTTGGAAATGAGAAAGCCCGAAATTCAAATGAAAGAACCCGAGTCGAATCCGAATCACGTTGCAACTTGGTCATTGGGTCTTGTCCTTAGTCTCTTGGCTCAGTTCTCGCTTCAATCGAGCATCCATCCTGCACATCAATCCGTCGCCGTGCCAAACCATCAATTTGGCAGTGTGCCGCCAGAAAAGCTTATCACTCAGAGGTGACGCTCCCAACCCACTCGTAAGAATGAGAAAAGCCAAAGCAATACAACCAGGTTTTCATGGGCACAGTCTCCTCAGTTGAATGCTTTGCGAGTTTTATATATCTTGGTATACTCAAACAGTGGAATGACCGACCACCAGTGAACGAAGACATCGCGTTTCCACAGCCGATCTCTTACACTTTACGCACCTCGGTACGGAGGATATCCTCCAGGAGCCGGGTACTGCTGCTGGTGTTGAGGTGGGTATCCGCCTGGCGGAGGGTAGCCACCAACTTGGGGCGGTGGACCAGCTCCGTACGGTGGCGGATAGCCTGGTTGCCCGGCGGGAGGTGGGTATTGCTGGTACGGCTGGCTTGGCGGATAGCCAGCATGCTGCTGTTGAGGCAGGTAGCTAGGCTGCGGATATCCCGGCCGCTGGGGAGGATATCCTTGTTGCTGAGAAGGATAGGCCGGTTGCTGCTGCTGCTGTTGAGGGTAGGACGGATGCGACGCAGGGTATCCAGGTTGTTGCGTAGGATACCCCGATTGCTGCTGTTGGGGCGGATACCCCTGTTGCTGCTGTTGATAACCCGAATGCTGCGGCGCACTGTAGTTTGGTTGCGGTTGCTGGGGCGGATACTGCTGCTGCTGGGGTGGATAGCCGGGCTGCTGTGGAGGATAGGTCGGGGGCTGTTGATGCGGGTATCCTGGTTGCTGCGGCGGTTGTTGTTGCTGCTGTTGTGGAGGATATCCTGATCCGGGTTGCTGTTGTGGAGAGTAGCTCGACTGCTGTGGCTGCTGGGGAGGGTAACCAGGCTGCTGCTGTGGGGAAGGATAGCCTGGTGACTGTCCCTGAGCTTGAGTTGCAGGATAGCTGCTTCCGCTCGAAGGTTGGGAGGTCGGTGTCTGCGGCGGATACCCCCCTGGTTGTGGTGCCGGCGTCTGGTGTGACACAGCGCCATATCCTGCTTGGCCGACCGCCGCTTGCCCGTAAGACTGTTGTCCTGCTGGCGTTGGGTAGGCCGGCGACGCACTATACCCTTGGTTAGATGACGGCAAGCTAGCACTGGAAGCCGCGTACGATGTCTGGGTCGACAGATAAGCCGGGGGGATAGCTCCCACCGGTGCTGCATACGATGTCTGGGTCGATAGATAAGCAGGGGCACTACTACCAACAGGTACTGCACCAAGCCCACTCGAGGAAGCGGCTCCTTGCGCTCCCTTAATCTTCGTCCTGGGTGGATCGTGAGGTGCGTCGAACACTTCCAGCAAGAGCTTTTTGTAGTCACCGCTAGTCTCGCCGCTGATGCGGTCACGAAGCTCTTCATGATACAGCTTCTTGTATGCAGCCTTCACGTGTGGCAACACGGACTGGTAACGCACCAGTGCCGTACTAAGACCAGTCTCGTCCGTACCGAAGCCCTTCATGGTCTTCTCAAATACCTCGGCAATTGCAGGATACGGGTCGAGGGTGGATCGAACGAGATAGTTGAGACTCTTCTTGGCATCACCACTAAACTCTTTATCCACGGCCTTGGCGATGTTGTTGTTGTACTTGGCCACATATACGGCGTCCATCATCTTGAGAAACTCGGGTGGAGCCTTGACCAAGATGCCAATGAAAACCTCCTCATTCGTACCCAGTCGACCTTGTCCCGCTTTATACAGAGCAATTGCCTCCTCTTCTGCCTTGGCAGCGTTGTGCACTGCAGGATTGTAGGGCACTTGAGGGGACTGCAGCACGGCCATGACGACCTTGCGGAAGTCGCCGCTGAGCTCCGAGTTGAGCGTGACGGCTAGGTCCTTACCCACCAGGTCAAAGTACGAGCGCTTCAAGATGTTCATCTCCTCGTTGGAGCGCCCCGACAGGATCTGCACGATGAGGCTCTCGGTCGTGCCCATGCCCTTGGTGGCGTCGCGAAGGATCTGCGCCTCCGTCTCGGGCAGCGGCGTGGAGATCATGCGCAGCAGGCGGCCGAAGTCGCCCGATGTCTCGCTCTTGATCAGGCTCATGAGCGGCTGGCGGTACAGTTCCTTGTACCGCAGCGCGATGAGGTTGCGCGTCTCGGGCGACTTGCTGCCCAGCACAGTGATGAGCGTCCGCTCGTCCGTGCCCAGGCCCTTGCAGGCGCCGTAGATCTGTTGGACGGCCTCGTCGATGTGCGCCGGGTACGCAATGGCAGTCCCGTGGAACGCATCGGCGCACGACGCGGGGTACAGCTCCAGCGTCATGCCGGCGGCGAAGCGAGGAAAAGAAGAATGAGCGGGCGGATTGTTTTTCGATAGTTGCAATGGGTTCGCACCTCGTCTGGAATGATAACTTGCTAAGCGGGTTATCTACGGGACATAAGTTATAGTATGGAACGTTTTTACTGTTTTCAAATCAGGATGCAACTGATAACTTGCAATATTACATAGATTTGAGGATGATGCTGTTATGAAGGCAGTTGTTGAAGTGTATATCCTGTGGAAACAGTTCGTTCAATACCGAGTTTGAGGGGTCCTCCGAAGACCACGAGACACATCGACAGCGGCGACGATGGACGCGGCACTGAGCGAAGCCCTGCGGCGGGGCAACCTAGTTGTGTTTTTTGACGTCTCGATCGGTGGAGCACCCGTGGGCCG
Organism: Phytophthora foliorum; assembly: GCA_024679135.1. Lineage (NCBI taxonomy): Eukaryota > Oomycota > Peronosporomycetes > Peronosporales > Peronosporaceae > Phytophthora > Phytophthora foliorum. The sequence continues at coordinate 1,861 of JAHWLE010001412.1, read as the reverse complement.
CCTGCGGCTGGAGCTGTTCAAGAAGGACTGCCCGCGCACGGTGGAGAACTTCAGGCAAGCCGCGTGATTGGATGGCTGCAGATAATTGCAAAGTAACCTTTGGATTTGTTCGCTGTGTGGGTTGGTGACAGACAATTCTGCACGGGAGAATACAGGTAAGCTGCGATGGCTCCGTGTCCTGCTGGGAAGGCTGCAGAGCGTGAGTGAGACTGACGCGTTGCTCTGATGTTGTTTGGTCGTTGTGGACGCAGGAAATCAGAGCTGCCGGTGGGCTACAAGGGCTGCTCGTTCCACCGCGTGATTAAGGACTTTATGGTCCAGGGCGGTGATTTCCTAAAGGTGTGACGACTGCGTTGGGCTGTCGCGTTGTAGCGCTTCTATTGACGGACCGCAGAGGACTCATACCGTTACGTGGCGGTTGCTGTGGTAGGGTGACGGAACGGGTCGGATCAGCATCTACGGGGATAAGTTCGAGGACGAGAACTTCACCCACAAGCACACGGAGGCTGGACTGCTGTCGATGGTGCGCACCAACCACTGCTCATGCTGTTCCACTGTCCTATGAGAGTCCACGCTAACGCTCTCACTTCATTGCTGCTGCTGCTGCTACTGCGTTCTTGCAGGCCAACAGCGGGCCTGGCACCAACGGCTGCCAGTTTTTCCTCACGTGCGCGCCGTGCGACTGGCTGGACGGCAAGCACGTGGTCTTCGGCAAGGTGTTGGACCCCGCGTCGCTGCTACTGCTGCGCAAGATGGAGAGTGTGCCCGTGGGCCCCAACAGCAAGCCCAAACTCAGCATCACTATCACCGAGTGCGGTGAGCTGTAGGGCGGCGACGACATTGCGACATACAAGTCGCAGGTTTCCGGCGCGCAACGATGCTTACAAAGATGCATCCTTCAACTTGGCTTGCTGCGTCGAAACGCAACTCTCGGAATACAATGCAACAACGAAGGTTTATACGTTGTCAGGGTATGTTTCTGGGAAGTTTGTATGATGCCCTTATTCTGCTACTATCTGTTGTGGGAGGTATCGGTTTCGAAACGAAAAACCTCGTCCGTTTCGCGAGGTTTTTCTGGAGGATATCTTGCCAGCCCCCCATAGATTTTGTTTGGCTCGGAAGGAGACCATCATTCTCTTTTGGAGCTAGCCGCGCACGCCGCATCCATCCGCCGAGAAGCTCGCGCCGCCGCGAGCTCCCCGCCCCCCTCCCCCGCAGCAAACACATCAGAAACATGAGCAAGCGCGACTACTTCCTACAGAAGGGCCTGCAGATGCAGCGGCTCGACGAACAGATCTCCTCCGCCCCCTCGGGCGGAAACGCCTCGCGCGAAGTAAGCCGCTGTTGCTGCATTTTCCCCTCGGTCCTTGTGGATCTCCTGCATGAAGAGAGAGAGACAAACTAACGCTGAGCTTCGTTGCTACTGCAGGTGACCAAGTACCGCGAGCTGTGCCCGCCGGGCACGCCAGACACTCAGATCTCCGTGCTGATCAGCCAGTGCAAGGGCGACGCCCAGCGCATGGAGAACGCCATCAGCGAGCTGTGGGAGGACTACCGTGGCACCGACCAGGACGACGCCTGGGCCATCGTCTCCAAGAAGACCACCAAGAAGAAAAATGTACGAACGCGGCACCGACTTTTGCCACTGCAGAGCTGCAACACGAGGATACTAATCGACACTCCTTTTTTTTCTTATTATTTGCTGCTGTGCTGCTGCAGGACTTTTCGCACTCGTCCCAAAAGACACAGCTCCAGCAGGACGACACGCCGCAGGACGGCGACAGCGCCCAGCCCCCCAGGTCGTCGGAGCGGTTCGCTTCTCGAGGCCGCGGAAGCATGCGAGGCCGAGGCATGGCCTCTT
>JAHWLE010001411.1:0-11667 GCA_024679135.1 Phytophthora foliorum | reverse complement strand
CGGCCCCCAACGAGCACTTCAAGTTGCTGCAGCTGCTGCCACCCGAGCGCCCGAGCACGCCGCCGTCGTCTCCGCAGCCCCGCGACGTGTTGAGGAAGCAGCTGCGACGGAAGCAGCAGGCGAGACGAGACAGTTCCGAGGAGGAGGAGGGAGGACTTGAAGCCATGGTGAGTGTGGACGAGGTGGACATTACGCCCATGGAGGAGGACAATGCCGTCCACTCGCCAAAAGGACAGAAAACGAGACTGTCGATTCCCGGCCATTTGCGCGTCATGTCGCCGTTTAGTGTCCTCAACAAGTACCCGGAAGGGCTGAGGAAACGGAAATCGGTCCATGTGGACACTGCAGAGGACGCAGAAGGCGAGCGGAGCAGCCTCAAGAAGACGTCGAGCCAGATTAACATGGTGGCCACATCCAAATTGCCAAGTAGTAGCGCCGGTGGAGACCTGTTCCAGACGTTCGCAGCTAGACAGAGACTCGAGCAGGACCAGGAGATGGAGGACGCATGCACCACGCAGCCGCCGTCGCCGCAGAACTCACTGTTTGGAAACAAGCAAGGGCGGCTTTCGGCGTGTTCTTGACGGAGCAGAGGAACTTCTTATGCGACTAGGTACTGGTCCAGCTGGCTATGTAGCTAACGACGCTGAGCTAGCTGGACGACGTACAGGTTGGCGAGCAGCTGGAATGCGTCGCTTCCTCCTTGGCTGTTGTTGCTGGAGATATAGCGACGAGATTGTACCGCTGATGAATGCGGTAGTGCGCGTGGCTCGCAGAGTTCGACAAAGGTGCTATCAAGTCTTGCATCTTTTTGAGGAAGACATGAGGAAGCTGTTAGTGTTAGTGCAAGCGTGCATACATGTCTCCTCCATTACCACCTCTCACCGCTGCATTGTGTCATCAGTCACTGCAGAGGTGAGAAGGCTTTCAATTGAGGCGTTTTGGATTCAAGTCAAAGCGCCGATGACCATGGGTCTGCTTGTTTCTTGCAGCAGAACCAGATCTAGCTGACCAGCCTTTAAACGAAGAGTAGCAAACAAAATGCTGGGACTGTTGACGCTACAGCTCTCGCACATGTATATCATCCATTCTGCAGAAGCAACTGCGGCTTCTTCTTAGCAGTTGAAGTCTCTTCGTCTAGTTGTTTGGACGGTAGGCATCAACTTGCCATACCCGATTACCATGTATTATCGGCATGCTGGACACCTGCTCGTCTTCTTCCGTCGAGGTTGTAGCGCCAACCAGTTCTCTCACGCCCCGGTTCAGCTAAAGTTGCCAAATGAGCTGAACGCCTGCTGCTGCTGTCGCTGCTGCTGCTGTTGTTGTTGCTGTTGCTGTTGCTGCTGCTGCATCGGATTCATGCCGCCAAACCCACTCTGGTTCATCATGCCGCCCATGCCAGGCTGCTGCATACCCATGCCTGGCTGTTGCATGCCCATACCTGGCTGTTGCATACCCATACCCCCCATCATGGGGCGGGGCTGCATGCCGCCCATGGCACCCATCTGCATTTGTCCGTAGGCCACGCCGCCGGGTTGCTGCATGCCACCCTGGCCCATGCCGCCGTAGTTCATTCCACCCATGCCCATAGGGTTCATACCTCCCATCGCGGGCTTGCTAGGCAAACCAGCAAGAGTATCTAGGCCACTGAAGCTGTTGCGGCCTGCATTGGACTGCTGCTGCTGCTGTTGTTGCTGCTGACCAGGACGGCCTGCGTTACTGGTGTTGCTTCCGGTAGAACTTGACAGATTGTTGAGATCAAATAGTGACGAGCCAGCACCCCACGCATCGTTGCTCTTCTTTTCCTCGGGCTTCGGACCCGAGTTTGTTCGTGACTGGCTAGCACCAGGATTGGAAGACGTCCGACTTTGAGCGCTCTGCATGCCCATACCACTCTGCATACCACCTTGCATAGGCTGCTGCATACCTCCTTGCATTCCACCAAACTGGCCAAACTGCTGTTGCTGGTTGAAAGCAGGAGCGGGAGGAGCAGTGACGTTACCTTGCTGGCCGAAGGCATTGAAGCCTTGCTGAACTGGCGCAGCAGGGAATGCAGCGAACTGTTGAGTGTTGCCTTGTGCTGGGGTAGCGCTTCCAAACGCATCAAACGAAGCTTGCTGTTGCTGCGGCTGCGCCGTACCGAAAGCATTAAAAGTCTGCTGAGGTGCAGCCGCAGCGTTTCCGAACGCAGCGAATGACGCCGTTTGAGGTGCAGCCGCGGGGGTAGCGGGAGCTAGCGCGAAGGGGTCAAATGTATTCGCTGCAGGAGAAGCTATAGCAAGGTATTAGTAAGTTGAATCAAGCCAGCATCATTAGCACAAAACAAGGCAATTAATACCTGCCGCGGGTGCAGCACCGAAGAAGTCACTGTCAAGGAGGGACGGCTGCGCAGAGGGTGCTTTCGCAGGTGGCTTGGCTTCGGTTTCCTGTAAATTCAAAACCGACCCAGAGGTTTAGTAGGATTAGCATCTTCAATCATAAATTACACAAACCAGCAAGAAATGCACACGCAAGTACCTCTTTCTTCTTCGCCGCAGCCTTACGCTTCGACGACGCTGTTCGTCGCTTGGATCGCACTTCCTCCTCCGATTCAGATTCTTCGCTTCCGTCATCTGTTAGGACACAAATTCAGTGAGTCTCACATTAGTGGTAAGCTCATCCGACAAGGTCATTTTTGTGAGTACTCACCCCCGTCGTCATCAGCGTAGCGGCTCGAGTAGCTCTTCTCCTTCTCCTGATACCCCTTCGAGTCATTGTCGCCGTATCCTCTGCTGCCACCACCGTTGTAGCCGGCGCCGCCACCGCTGTAGCTCGTGCTGCCACCACCACTGTAGCTGCTGCCGCCGCCGCCACTGTAGCTGTTGCTGCCACCGCTGCCACCACCGCTGTAACCACCTCCTCCACTGTAGCCGCCGCCACCTCCCCCGCTGTAGCTGTTACTGCCACTGTAGCCACCACCCATTCCGCCGCCAACGCCGCTTCCAATGCCCACATACTTGTTGCGGAGACGGCCCGCCTTCTCACGCTCCGTGCGGATCATGTCATTGTCGTTCAGCATGTCCACCAACTGCTTCGCCTTGTCACGGACTGCAATAATGAAAAAGTCAGCACCTCGAGCTCTTCCACCGCAAAAACCTTCAAAGATCCCCCACCTCCATTGCCTCTGTCCACAGATCCGTCGTGGTAGGAGAAGCCCGAGAGGTGGCGCAGCTTGAACATGTGGTCACGAGCGTTCTCGATCACGCGCTCCGTGCCGTTCTTGATCAGATGCTCCAGCAGACTCAGCGCCTTGTACACTGCGCGCCACTGGCGCCCCTCGGCGTCCAGCGCCTCCCAGATCTTGCGCATGATGACGCCGTACGCCTCGCTACAGTTCAAGAGCAGCAGCGTAGCATGAGTATACCAGCACAGTAGCACATTCGGGACATCTACACTGCGCACTAGTCGTAGGTGAGCTGCGAGATCTCGTTGAGCAGCGTGCTGGACGCGCCCCAGTTCTTGTTGGACAGCGCCTCCTCCATCTTGCGCTCCACGTCGGTGCCCATCTTGGCCTTCACGGCGCTCTTCCTACAGATAGAGAGCACAAGGAAGATCAACCGACTGTACCGATCGCTGCAGGGAGAGAGAGAGGGGGGTGGGTGAGGGACGTACGCCTCGTCCATGACGTTCTTGAGCTTGTCTAGAGCGAAGCGGTCCATCGTGGCTCGGATCTCTGTCGGGAGCTCTTCGCTTCGCTTCGGGGAGTGTCCCCACGTAAGTCTTTCGGAATGATTTCAAGGGGCGTCCAATAGCTTGGCGTTTGTATGCCGTATCTTTACGATTAGCAGCGGTAAGTTACCGAGATAAATGACTGGACGACCGTAATATAACGGGGTTGTAGCTACACAGTAAAATTCGATATGCATCACTTTCATGACAGGCGCTGCGCCGATGCCCCAAGATGCGATTCCCTTCTCAACATGCAGCTGTACGAACTCTATCGACAAACGGAATCGGTGGGTCCGCTTGCCATTAGTACCAGGCAAGTTAAAGGGACTGAAACACGAATCGATCCATACACGGGAGATATTCAGTACAGAGGCTGCCACGTCTTCATGGGCTCTACGACAAAGCAGCAACGAAGAAAACTGTCGAAGACGATGATTGCCTCTATTCAGAAGACATTGACGTGCTCAACACAGGAGCTCATCATCACTTCCGGCGGTGAAAGCATTCCTCTGGTGCTGATAGAAAAAGTGATCAAAGCCGAGATCCCAGCTCTGTCGAACGTGATGGTCATCGAGAGAAGCGCAAATTCATCACTCGCTGCAACCGGAGCCCGACGCTGCCACAGCCTCATCCACAGACAAATTGGACAAGGTGACGTTAGACGTTGTAAAGGAGATCGGCAGTGACTCTATCAAGGACTCCGAAGCGCAAAGCTACGAGAAATTTCGCGAGGATATCGAAGATGGCACGAAGCGGGCGAATACTAAGGCTGCGTCTCGTGCTCAGCATGTGCAGAAGTTCGGGCTTCTCCACACACACACACGATGAATGATCACCGAGAAAATGTACGCTTGATCAAGGTCGACAGAAAGCAGCTACCTGCTATTATTTACTTTCTCACAGTTCTGTCTTCACGCCGGCCATGTAGCTCACCTCCGTTACCTTGACGTTGGGAGACCGCAAAGCTACAGGCACCGCTTCGACCACCGAAGGAGGACTGCAAGGGTCCGTTCGTCGCCAATAGTTGTCCTGGTCCACGTGCCCTCCCAGCTCCACGTCGCGCTCGTGTCGTCGTAGCAAGGCCTCGCGCATCGCCCGGCGGTATCCGTTCCACGCCCAGTAGCCGTAGCCAACCACCATGAGCATTGCGAGCACGATGAGGCAGTATATGGCGATGTACACCCCGCTCGTGCCCATGTTTGTCTTGTTTGATGATCTAAAGAAGCGTGGCGTGATTAAGTACGAAATTAGATTATAAAGTTCGTTGTCGCTTTATAGTGCAGAGAACTAGAAACGTCGTCGCCATGCGATATGAGAGGTATATGTATTCATTCGTCGCCGAATCGGCTGACAAAAAACGACAACTTCAACTTCGTTGTGAAAAAGGTATCTGACAGTTGGGGTTTGGCGACCAAGTGTGGAGATTGAGAAGGCATGGTTTGGACAGAGGATGAGTTGCTGCGGCTGGTTCAGGCCTGGCAAGAGTGCCTGAAGGCGTCAAAGGGCAAAGGCAGCCAGGCCAAGAAAAAGAAAACGACGGTGGCCCAGTTCAGCAAACGTGTGTACGAGCGCTTCGAGGAGCTCTCGGGAGGCTCCAGACACCGCAAACTGAATGCGGTTATGGTGCGCAAAGACATTCTGCAGAACTCGTACGTGTTCATCCGCTCCTTCCGGAACGACCCGGAGACCAATGGAGGCATTGAGTGGTTCGCTCTGCCCTCGAGTGACCAGCGAGCGCTCATGAAGACGGCGGGGGGTCAACACGTGCAGCCCATGGGGGAGGGGGTGTTTCTGGCAGTGGACACCTTTCTGGGCAAGGAACTGGCCGCTGCTGCTGAAGAAAATAAGAAGAGCGAGACGGAGAGTGAGAGCTCAGAGGTGACGGAAACCGAAGGAAACAGCAGCGAAGGTGACAAGTACGAAAAGGTTGTCCGCCAGAAGAAAAAGGTTGCAACAGCTAAGAAGGCGAAGAAGTCTCGCAACGCTACCAGATCGAGCGGTGAAGCACAAGATAAATCGGCTCTGGAAGAGGAGAGTGGTGAAGAAGAGCCTGCAAAGCCGAAGCGGCGACGCGTAACAGCGTCAAAGAAATCCCCGGCCTCTGATTTCAACGTGAACGTGATCCTGGAACGCCAGAGTCGAGTGCTGGCAGGGTTCCTGGATAAGCGCGCCGAGGAGCGCACGCGAGAACACGAAAGGAGTCAGCAAGAGCGCGAAGCGGATCAGAAGTTTTGGGCGGCGGAGACCGCGAAAGATCGCGCTCTCTTACGTGAGCTCTTTACGAAGGAATAGGCCAAGCGTCCCTAGCCTTCGGCGTTTTCAGTCGGCAGTGTTTGTGATTTTGAAGTAGTTGGCAGCACGATTCGGTCTAGCATTAATCTTTTATCTCTTTTTTTTTCTTGTCGCTTGACAAGTCTAACCCCTTGCTACAACTCATAGTAGCAGCGATCGCAAACGCGAACTGGCACATTAATACCGAACTCCGGGATGGACTTGAACTTCTCGGAGCAACCTTCGCATACGAGGGCACCGCAGCGACGGCAATTGTGCTGATCACGGTTCTGCTGTGCCTCGCTGGAAGACGTCGAGTTCCACGTGAACGGTGAATCGCAGCACATGCAACGCGTCTTAGTGCTGAACGGTATCCACTCTGGGAGTGTAGGATTGGCACGGCGTGCGTCACGCACAATGCGCAGCGCACTTAAATAGTTGCGGCCCAGGTGATCACTTAGCATGTTTTGCTGCACCGGAATATGTGATAGCTCATCACATCTGCGGTCGACGTGCACAGCTTCGTAGATGCCTTTGTAGAAGAAAATATGTGTCACCTTGCCAGGAATGTAGAGCTCCTTCGGATCCTCCACCAATGTCGTCTCTAATTCCGCAACGACCTTGTCTTCTTCTTGAACCGTCTCGGCTGAAGGTTCGAGAGACTTATCTTCACCAACCTTATCGAGTTGATCAATCAGATTCGTCCGCGTAAGCGTCCATGACGAAACACCTTCATCCTTGTCGATCTCCTTTGCCTTCTTCTCTGCCAAAGTAAGATTGTCTTGCGGGGAGCTTGCCTTCTCTTGCGCAGCCAATTTGTCTCGGTTTGCAAGTTTGCCCTTCCTCTGATCCGCCGCCTCCTTGGCCCACTCACGCTTCCTCGGAGCCCAAAGTGTCTTTGCTCGATCCTTGAAGGCTTCCAAATCTTCGGATGCCGTATCACGCCAGCATCCTTTGAAGTTCTTCAGTTCGCCAACAAGCTTGAGAACATTGGATGCCTTAGCACGAGGCACAATGTCATCTCGGAGCACAATCGAGTGGACGAAGTCGTTGCAGGACTCGGCCACACTCAGATTCACGCAAGCAGGGATAGCATAAGCAAAGCACTCCAGATCTTCGAACTCCTTTTGAAGCATAACCGACAGTAATGCAGCGCAACCAGCTCCCAGTGAGTGGCCTGCAAAGACAATATGATAGCCTTCGTTGTGAAGAACACGGAGGGATTTCACGATTCGATCCTTGATCCACATCACCGCCTTCAGCATTCCATTGTGTGCAAAAGCATCCACAAATCCACCCGTGGCTTCGCTCTGAGGTGCCCCAGCCGAAGAAAGCCCAATTTCCTCTGGGTAAGCTTGGATATCGGTCAGCGCATCTTGGACAGATTTCGAGCCTCGAATCAGGACAATCGCTGTCTTATTTTCCTTATTCCCCAGCAGCGCGAAGGATGGGTGTCGGACGTCTTGATCTTGGACATGTGCATAGATCAGAGAAAATCCTTGCAACTTGCTAATCCGCTGAATATCCAACACATCGAGCTCGTAAATACCATGCAGTGCCAACGGAGCATACTTTAGCACCTTTGTCAGGAATTCGTCCGAGACTGGTTCACATCCGTCGTGGTGTTCCTTCTCTCCCTCTGGCTCTGCACCACGGTCGCCACGGTTCATAGCCATGAAGTAGTAAGTGCCGATGGCAGCGTCTTGAAAGCCCAGATCGTCCAAGTCACCAAGCAAACCCTTCAACGTCGAGAAGGACTGCATAAATTCGTTGCGCAGGATAAAACCGATCAGGCCGGCCCTGCCATACTTGCGCAAGAAATCGGCGCTTACAACGGCCATCTTAGCCGCTGCCCCGATTGGTGCGGACTTGGCAGCGACGAGTGTGCCACCTGCCGCGCGCATGATCTTGTCAACTGTTGTATCTGTTGCTGTATTGAAGTACAAAATCAGCTTGTCTCCCATGTAATCTTTAACACGCTCGATGCGCCATTGCACGAGCTGCCGGTCTATCTTCTCCATCAAAATGTAGTGGCAGTTCTTACACAGCTTGGAGGGAGTTGTGTGGCCAAACGCGCGAATGATCGCGGACTCCGGTAAATGATCTCGGCAAAGTGATTCACAGCAGTAGCCGCATTGGTACCGGAACTTTGTCATGCCAAACTCGACATTGCATTCCTTGCAGTTCTTTGATTCGGTAAGTTCTGGAGGAGACAGGTACTTTGGAGTACTATCTTCGCAGCACGTCACGAGCGATCGCTCGACTGGAGACAAATCTGGAAACCGCTTGGAGAGCATGGACAAAACCTCCGAGTCAGAGCAATTTTCGTCATCAAAGCCCTTGGTACTGTGCTTTCGTCCTCTATGCGCTGACGGGATTTGCGGTTCCGATGAGATTGCAGCCGCCGTTGCTGCTTGCGCCATTTCAAGTCCAAACAGGGACGCCTCCTTAATGGATTGAACAGTGCCATACACCGCCTGTTTCGACGACGATCCTGCCAAGTTAATCGCCGACGACGGTAACGATAATGCCGCCGAGGAGATCCTGCCAAAGAACCCCGAAGACCTCGCTGGTTCACCTCGTTTAGGTGAATCTTTCTTCTCACCTTCCGACGTAGCCGACGGGAACAACACGTTGTCCTCCTTTGCATCTACCTTAGGCGACGGGAAAAGCGTGCTCGCCTCACCGTCTTCAGTCTTAGCCTCCGTCTTGTCTTCAGAATCTGCACATTCAGAAGCTGCTTCCCTTTCCGTTGCTTTCTTACTCGACGGGAAGAGCGTCTGCCACTCGGGGCTACTGTCCCCGGTCTCGGAGGCTTCTTCAACACCAGAAGTGGCATTTTCCGAATTTTCCGTCTGCTTTTGCTCTTCAGCCTTGTGGCCCATCCACACTCGAGTGCGGACGACACTGGAGCGCGTCATGGGGCCTAGAGTGTCCTGGAACTTCTCCCCATAGAGCCAGCCTTCCTCGTCGTAGTCTTCGCCCTTGTAAACCTGCCAGACGACCTCCTTCTGCTCTTCTTTACTGGGACACGCCTCCTGTTGAGCTGTGCACCAGGCAGGAGGGTCGTCTGCATGCAGACGCGCTGTCCAGCCCTGAATAATATGAAATATTCATATAATGAAAAAAAAGTAGGGTTAATGAGGTGAAACTTGAATTTCTCTTCCTGTAGAGCAGGTAGGGAAATGATGATTGCGGCAATAGATAGAGGAGACATATACGCACCACGATGGGGTACCACCGCTGGTTCTCGATCACCTCCGGCATAAGCACACGCGGCGCTGGAAACTGCTTCCTCTTCTCGGTTTCTTCTCGGAGAAATGAGACAATACCAAAAGTAGTTTACTGACCTGATTTGGGAGTAAAATACGCTTTAGGAACGTCAGCTTTCTCGTATTTTGGGGGCGAAGCCCCCCTATAATCGTGAGACATTCATGTGGTGTACACACTTGCATTTACAGTCGCATTTAGTTTTTACGAGATGTCAGCATAAGTTCTTGAAATGGGTTAGGTTTGCGTTTAATGATTATGTCTCCTAGGGGAAAATGAGGGTCCACAACCGCGGTTTACGAACCTTTGAGTGTTGGACATCGAATCTTTCCAAATTTAGTAAACCTCGAAGAGGCGCAACGGCCGGTTGGGGGTTCGTAAAGCCAGAGAACGAATTATTTGTATAGCAAAGGAGCCCTTTAATATGGAAACCTTGAAAATGGCGTAAAATGGGACTTTTTATTGGTGTTGTCGCGTTAGCATTGGGCTTATTACTCCCAATTAAGGTCTTAATTACATGTAAAATCTCTTCTACTTTATAGCTTAGGTAAAAAGCCAGCGGGCGTAATTACACCCACACGAAACGCTCGGTTGCAGGCCGGGTGCTATTGACTGTGTGCACCCCTGTGCACTGCGTACGGGCAGCTCTCTCCTGTGCTGTTTACAATGTGGTGCTGCTCTCGCCTGTGCTACAGTGCGAGACGTGGTCATTGGAGGTGCGTCGTCGCTATTGAGACGAAGATGCTGCTATATTGACAGTGTATGCTGTAGCGCAGGGTGTATGGGCTGCTGTTTTCTGGACTGTTTACAGTGCGAAACGGGTGCGTCGTGACCATCGAAACCAAGGAGGTGGTAGCGAGGAGCAATCGCTAGCAGCAGGGGGCTATTGACTGTGTGCGCTGCAGCGCTCGGCGTACGGGCTTCCGTCGTCAATGCCACCCACGGTGCGTGGTGTGCTCATGGAGGTTGAGTACCACCACCCAGAATCCATGGAAGCGATGGCATTGTATCGTTCGAGCGTCTTATGACGTAATGTACACATTTTATGAAGGCGACGCTTGCTTTGTGGATTGCGTTGGTCTGGCAAATCAGAATTTATTTGTCCGTGGACTGCATGAGTGGGGCTGACGTACCGTTTCGAGAAGGAACACCACAGAAATGTAGCATTGCGCTAGGACGTGCTCGCGAGCTGCTGTCACCATCCGTTCGTTCAGGTGCTGTAAGGAAGAGAGGCAATAATTCGCTGAGAGATCGAAGTTTGTTTCGCCCATCTTACGCACCGGGAATCATCGTACAAGGAAACGCTAGCAGACCTACTTCAGCTCATGCAGTGAAACATGATCTATCGAGTGCGGATGGTCCCTGCAACGATGACCATGATCAAGTGGTGCACGATATGTTCGTCGATTTCTTTATGTTGCCTCCCAGTGCGGCGATACATGGGGCTGCTCGTTTAGCAACTGATCACAACCAAATTCGAGATGCAAGGGCAGAGGTCACTAGCGCTCGGACGATTGCCCGACGAGAGCGGCAGAAGCGCTCAAGACGCGAGTTAGCACGGCGGGTATGCAGCGCGCTGGAAGAAGTCAAGATACGGCGTAAACTGTACTACGAAGTACCAGGACCCTTTGATGCAGACAGACGCCTTCAGCTGATTCGAGATACGAAGGAGCAGTACTTACGCGATCTGGAAGCTGCTAGGATTTCAGGTAATACGGATCGCGTTTGATCTCCTCGACGGCTGTATACATCTGCACCTGAACAGCCATTCAAGACGCTGTTGCCAAGCACGTACGCCATTTGTATGAATCAAGAGGAGTGCTGAAGTTGCTGCTGGTAATCCATCGTGTAAGGTAGCGCATTGACAGGATAATGTAAGGCCATTTTATCAATGTGTTGTTGAGATTCTAATTACGTCGTAACGCTCGAGCGTTATATAGCAGTGACATCGATTCATTCGCTGCGTAACACCACCGCCTACAGGTCTAGTGAGTCTAGCGGCGCGTACAAAATATCGCATTAAGGTAGTGTTGGCACTGCGTCGATGATGACGTTCGCGCTTAGCTACGTAGTTGCGAGCACCGAGTGTCAATGCAATGCATTGAACAGTGTGCGTGGGCACTAGTGATTGTCCAAGAAGTATGTAGCCTGTAGAGCTTACCGCACCCAAGGGTGATATCTAAAGGCAACTGCCGCCGTAACGCCCAAACGTTTTATGGCAGTGCCGTTGATTTGTTCGCCGACTCATGGCACAATATACCTGGCTGGATGGCAGTAGCGGCGAGGGCGTAAATAAAGCATCAAGTTTGGTTAGCAACCGGGGTGAGGATAGCGGACGAGCTTAGAAAAGTCGTCTAGTTTTGTAAGTTCAAAATAAATGCATTGAGCAGTCCGCACATACACAAACGAAAGTGTAAGCCG